>JANAVB010014202.1:0-32135 GCA_029216955.1 Iris pallida
CCAAGCACTGATCAAACGATTTCTCCTGTACGCAAGCACCTGTAATATTGCCCACAATGTAGGTCAATACATCATCAATGTACTGGCGAGCGGTGCTGGCCCAACTCACCTAAGAAGACAACACTAAGTAATCATGTTATAGAACATTATTAGCAGTGGTCTTTCTCGTTGCCTTAGGGTCAATTTCATGTTTGTATCCGATAAAAAGAAAGCATGCAAATCTCATAGCTGGCATAATTTTAAGCATACAGTTATCACCCTTTGGTGATTCTTACCTACGATCGTGTAGCCATCCCTATACATTTATAATACTTACTCAGCCTGCACAATATATTATTAGAACAATATCACGATTCAATATAATTATCACCGTTCAGGTGATTCTTACCAACAGCCGACATCCTTCCCTGTATTTGAGTAATAACTTACTCTGCTTGTATAAGACATCATTAGCACAGGACCTATCTATATGAAGATCACTGGCGACACGCCATCTTGGACCATATTACAGGTATACGGTGCCCCTTACAATGCGGGGAGCTAGCCCCACTGAAGGTCCCGTATACCGTGCTACTACTTCAGCACTGGTTCCCCCAAGGACGAATCGGTTTCCCAGGCCTTGGAATACCGTTCGAGGAACCACCTTATCGACAAGTTGTCCATGACCATGCATTTATATGCAACTTATCTAAGAAGAAAACATATAATGCATGATGAGGAAAACTAAGTAATAACCCATCATTCTCATTCATATTACCATCTTGCCATCTTGTCTTGAGCTAACGCTCACATTATCATTTGCCCAATACAGGGTCTTAGTGAAATCTATATTCTACATTGGCATAGGATAGTAGAATGTGATTACCTAAGCCCTTACTCACATCTTTGATACCATACATCTTTCCAACCAAACTTAATGTACTCACCGTCCAATTCCTGGGACTTAGCACCTGTTTAGCATATATTCATTCGGACGTAATTCAAGCATACTCACTGTCCAGTTCCTGGGTCTTAACATCTGTGTTACCATCTATTCATCGAGCTAAGGCTCGATATACTCACCGCCCAAGTATTTGGGACTTTGCTTCACCTGTCATGTATTTCATCGCAACATCGTATAAGCATACAATTCATCTAGCAATAACAGTTTACGTTCAGGTGATTATTTATCTTTCATTATCTTTCTGAATTATATGCAAGGTGTTATTGAGCAACACAATAAGAAACATAGCATGCTATCCTTTATTTTTAAGCGTGAAGCTAAAGGATCTTTGAAGGGTTCAACACTACTCACATTCATAAGACGATTCCCGCCACGATCGCATAGCCATCTAAGTGATCCTTCGCCTATTCCCAAGTCCAACAAGGCTTCATGGAACCAACCATCCATCATAAGGCATCTTACAGGTCGGAGCACTACAAAAGTAATGAAATATTTCATCCTGGCCTTTGTGGAGAACTGCTTGAAGTCACAAATATCTGAGTGTACCAATCCCAGAAGATTTTTACTTTGGTTTACCTGTTTGAACGGCTTTCTAGTGATCTTCGTCTATGCATAGACCTCACACTTCTCCAACTCCTTACCCCATACTTGGAGATAAGCCCTAGACTAGACATCTTGTTTATTCTTTTACAATGAACATGTCATAGTCTATTATGCCACAACTCAAGAGAATAACCAGAAGAAGAGATTGTATAAATATTCTCCATAGGAGTTACAAATTAAAGTTTGAAAATCCCTTCAGTACACAAAGCTTTTCCGAAGTATGTTCTTTTACAAGACATAATTACTTGACCAACATTGATGTCCATCCTCAAGTCTGCGATGTAGAGCAGACTTCCTGAAACCAGGTTCTTGGCTATAGTTGGTACATGCTTCACATACTGAAGCGTCAGCGACTTCTCCGAAGTCAGTCACAATACCACCATCCCGATCCCCTTCACTTCAGCTTGTGTCTGGTTTGCCACTATAACCTTCTCAGGGATAGGTTTGTATGTGGTGAACCACTCCTTCTTTGAGCAAACATGACATGATGCCCCAGTGTCTATCCACCAGTCTGCGTCAACACTTGCTGAGTCAACCTGCATTATCATAGCAACAAGGTTAGCCTCACCTTGCTCTTTCTGTTTGGATTTTTCCTTACAGTCTTTTATCTAGTGGCATTTTTTGCCACAGTTGAAATAAGTCCCAAGTGCTTTGTACTTTGGCTTGTACTGAGCCAACTTTACCTTCAGTTGGTGAACGTCCCTCTTTTTGTTTTAAGAAGCCTTCGCTTCTTCTTGGAGTCTCCAACTTACACCAGATTGGCCTTAGCCATCCGTTTGGACAAGGTGTCCACTTTGATTCGAGTCCTTGGCTCGTATTCAACATGAATCCAGTGCAAGAGGCGTTCAAGATCTACCTCTATCTTCTTGCGGTGCATATACGAGATGAAATTTCTCTACCCATGTGGGAGCTTTGCGATAATAACCCTGACGACGAAAGCATCGACCAAGGGCATGTGCTCATCCTCAAGTTTCTGACGTAACTTGAAAAATTCTTTGACGTGAGGAACATCGTCTTGTCGTCCTTAAATCGTATCTTCCAGACCTTTTCGGTCACGAGGATCTTGTTTATGTTCTCATCTGTCTTGTAAAGATTCTCTACAGACTGCCAGACGTCCTTGGCATAGACGGTCTTACTGTATGTGTCATGCCCCAGAACCAGAATACTGGAGAGCGGGGGACAGATACAGCCAGCTACGTACATTGAAGTAAATTCTACCTCACAATACGGTCACGACTGTTTAGATGCATGAGGGTTTACTACAAGCTATTAGTCTCTTAGGGTCAAAAACAAGCCTAGAGTCTCAATCTCAAGCAAGCAAGTAAAAGTAACAAGATGGTAGATCATCAGACATACAAAGTATGGCATCCCAAACATTACATATTCAGACGATCATGAAGCTAGTCATACAAAATACGAAGACTAGCAAGAGTTTAAGTCATACACGATCAACCCTAGGATCTGTCAATCGTGTTACAGCCATTAGGCAGACAGGAATGTAAATTTAACACGAGCTAACACTTGCTCGGCGGCTAAACGCCTCAAAAGAATAATTTACAATAGAGTGGGAGAGCAAAATAAAACCCACTCGTTGCCAGTGTTGCGTCTAGTGTGCACCATCTGGCTGGAAGGCTGGAAGATCCTCGGGTGCTACTCCGAAATCTGGCCATACAAAACCAGATGGGTCATACCCCAGAAAGAGCAAGTACCACAAAGGAGGCTTCACTTAAGAACTAAAACCAGCATATTAGCACATGAGACATAAAGGATAATAAAAGACGTGAGTTAGAGAAAACAAGACGATAAACGATAAGAAAACTAAGGGACTATTCCGGTAGCCAAGTTACAACCCGTAAACCAAACAAGGACTGGGGTTGTAACCCTTCACCTGAACAGAGCTTAGTCTCCAACCAATTATCGACAAAAGTAAAGCATAAAGTAATGTGCAGTAATAACCATGTAGCAGCCTTGCTTAGATAAGACTAGACTGGACTCCATTCATCATTCACGGCCAAATAATGAGTACAGCTTGATACTTTAACTAACTAGGGTTATCACAAGCCTAGTTACTAGCAAGATGCAATGAGATGTTCCAACAGCCACAAGCCCTGCAGACTTAATCCAGGTTATCCGGTCACAAGTTGAGAGAGTTGGATTAGGTGACTTAGAGGTGCAACACATGACAGTGTGCTGGAAATGTGCCCTACTCGACGGCAGGCTACAAGTCCAATTAGAGCGCCCAGATAACGGGACTGCCTGTAGCTGGGAAATCTCTTCATGAACTACATGATCAATCTAGTCATTATTCTAGTCACATTCAATATAAATCCCTGACCGTGGCAACCAGAAATTCATGTCCTAGACATGATGCAAGACGAGACATGTAGCTTATACAAGCACAAACACCCATGGTGTCAAGACAAGAGTTACTTAGCAAGTCAAGATAGCCGTCACAACAACATATCAAGATTATCATGTTAGGTTTACTTATCAAGAGTGCGCCACGACGGGCCACTATCATGTCATGTTACTTGTTACTTATTACTTGTTACTGGCTAAAAGTGTGCCTTAATAGGCCATTATCGTGTTCTGTCCTTACATTATCATAAATGAAATAAACTTGCATAAAATAGCTAGTAACATATTCTTGAAGCTAAGGAAAAGATCGACAACTTTCATGTCGGGAGTTGGGAGAAATTATGGCCATAATTCGGCCAAATAGGACTTAAAACAGCCAAAAACAGCCAAAATAGGCCCTATGCAGCATTCTGCGGCACTATTCATTCCATGCGGCACTATTCATGCTCATGCGGCTGCGGCACTATTCATGCAGTACTATTCATTCCTACGGCTGCAGTACTATTCATGCTCATGTGGCTGAGGTACTATTCATTTCTGCGGCTGTGGCACTATTCATGCTCATGCGGTTGTGGTACTATTCATGCTCATGCGGCTGCGGCACTATTTATTCCTGCGGCTGCGGCTCTATTCATGCTCATGCGGCTACGACACTATTCATGCGGCACTATTCATCGATGTGGCTGCGGTACTATTCATCCTTGTGGCTGTGGCACTATTCATGTGGCACTATTCATCCATGCGGCTGTGGCACTATTCATGCGGCAATATTCATTCCTGCGGCTGCGGCATTATTCATGCTCATGCGGCTGCGGCACTATTCATCCATGCGGCTGCGGCACTATTCATGCTCATGCGGCTGCAGCACTATTCATACGGCACTATTCATCCATGCGGCTGCGGCTGCGGCACTATTCATGTGGCACTATTCATCGTCCCTGCCAAATTTAGCACAGATGAACTAGAAAATGCTCAAATCTTATTTTGGCCATAACTTCCTCAAAATAAGTCAAAATCTAACTTTTCAAAGGTCTATTTTGGGTAAAATTAAATTCTCTACAACATGGAACAATCAAAACTTGAAAATAATAGAGTTTAATAGATCAAAACCCAAAAAAACCAAAAATAATACAAACTTAGATCTACATGAATCCATCCACCAAAATAAAAATTGTCAAGTTCTAAAGTGGCTTAAAATCAAGTAAGGGAGAGAATGGAACAATAAAACTTGAGATCCATCATGAAGCAAGTTGCACTTGCCTAGGACTTGGTAGGTGGGAGGAGTAAATGAAGAAGATGAAGAAAATAAGTGAAGAAGTGAATGAAGAGAGAGAGAGAGAGAGAGAGAGTTGGGTTATAAATTAACCCTCTCCATCTCAAACCAAGCCAAGCCAAGTCAGACCAAGTCAAATTGAACCGAACCGATCAAATAAACCAAGTCAAGATTAAACCAAGACTAGGCTAAGCAAAACAAGCCTAACTACGGTCCACCTAATAAATGCCAAAAATCTCGTATACGCATACGAAAATACGTATAACGGGAAACGGGAGTGACAACTCTACCCACCTTAAAAGAATTATGTCCTCGGAATTTAATCAAGAGGCTAGAGATGTCGGGTAAAGCTATATTAATCATAAGCAGGCTACGACTAGCAGTCAATCAAGCAATCATTCATGCAAGCAAGGAATTAAAAGCATAAGGCATAAGGAAGACATTATACCTTATGAGTCAAATAGGTGTGGATATCGCGAACGAATATCATCCTCACGCTCCCATGTTGACTCGCCTAAAGAGTGATGATCCCAAGCAACACGGACTAAACTAATAGTCTTATTCTTGAGCACCTTCTCTCTTCGGTCCAAAATGGATACGGGTCTTTCCTCATACGAAAGGTTGGTACCAATAACCAATTCTGAATGATCAAGGACATGACTCGGATCCGAAATATACCGTCGCAATTGGGATACATGGAATACGTCATGTGCCTTATATAACGACGATGGAAGAGCGAGACGATAGGACACATCACCTACTCGCTCAAGGATATCGAACGGCCCTATGTACCTAGGACTAAGCTTTCTCCGTATGCCGAATCGAATGACGCCACGAGTAGACGAGATCCTAAGGAAGACGTGGTCGCCGACTGAAAACTCAATGGAACGCTGATGAGAATCGGCCCAATGGCGCTGGCGATCTTGGGCAACTCGAAGATGATCTCTGACTTGTCTGACCACCTCGATTGTCTGCGTAATAATCTCTGGACCAAGCATCTGTCTCTCGCCGATATCATCCCAAGCTAAAGGTGATCTGTACTTTCTGCCATACAGTGCTTCAAAGGGTGCCATCTGGATACTGGCTTAGAAACTGTTGTTATAGGAGAACTCCACGAGATGCAAGTGATCTTCTTACGAACCACCGAAGTCTAGTGTACACGATGACAATATATCTTCAAGAGTTTGGATCGTACGTTCTGACTGACCATCTGTCTGCAGATGATAAGCTGAACTGAACTTGAGACGAGTCCCCAAGCTCGCTTGAAGACTCCGCCAAAAGTGTGATGTGAATCTTGAATCTCTGTCTGATATGATACTAACTGGCACTCCATGTAATCTGACAATCTGCCTGAGGCACATCTCTGCTAGCTGATCCGTCGACTGACCAATTCTGAAGGGAAGAAAATGAGCTACCTTGGTGAGCCTGTCAACTATAACCCAGATAACATCTCTTCCAGCTGGAGATTTAGGTAACCCAGTTACAAAATCTATGGTAATGTACTCCCATTTCCATTCTGGGATCGGTAAAGGTTGAAAAAGTCTAGCTGGTCTCTGATGTTCAGCCTTAACTTGTTGACAAACTAAACAACGAGAGACAAACCGAGCTATCTCTCTCTTCATGCCATTCCACCAGAAATGCTGACGAATGTCTCGGTACATCTTCGTACCACCGGGATGAATTGAATACTGAGAACTGTGAGCCTCTGCCATGATCTTCTGTCTGATATCACCACTGGGTACACAAAGACGTCTCCCATGTCGAAGTGTACCGTTCTCATGAATATATAACTCTGCTCTCCATCCTGCTACACATTCTGTCCTAAGCCGCTGAAGCTTAGAATCCGTTGACTGAGCTAACTTAATCCTTTCGACAATGCTGGACTGAACTTGCATGTTGGCCATCAATGCTACATTGGTAGGAAGAACTATCTCAATACCCATCTTCTGAAGATCTGCTAATAACTCTGGCTGTGCTGTTAGAAAATAAACTCCAGCTCTCCTACTCAATGCATCTGCTACTACGTTGGCCTTCCCAGGATGATACTGCAAGTTGATGTCATAATCGACAAGTAGTTCTTGCCATCTTCTCTGATGCATGTTAAGATCCTTTTGGCTAAACACATACTTCAGACTCTTGTGGTCGGTGAAAATCTTCACCCGATCTCTATATAAATAATACCTCCAAAGCTTAAGTGCGAAAACCACCGCTGTAAACTCCAAGTCATGGGTTGGGTAATTTCTCTCATGATCACGAAGCTGACGTGATGCATAAGCTACTACCTTACCATGCTGCATAAAGACACATCACAATCCTCTTCCAGAAGCATCACAATAAACGAAAAATCCTCCAGTCCCATCTGGAAGCGTGAGAATGGGAGCCGTCATCAATCTCTGTTTCAACTTCTCAAATAAACTCTGACACTCTGCTGTCCAAGTAAAATACACATCCTTGCGGGTCAACTGCGTCAGTGGTGTTGAAATTCGAGCAAAATCTGAGACAAACCGTCGGTAATAGCCAGCCAATCCTAGGAAACTTTGAACTTCTGCGACGGTATTGGGAACAGGCCATAACTCTATAGCCACTATCTTCTGGGGGTCCACTTCCACTCCACCTCTGGTGATAATGTGACCTAAGTACGAGATACGATCGAGCCAAAACTCGTACTTACTAAACTTCGTGTACAACTGGTGCTCTCTGAGAATCTGAAGAACTACACGAAGATGCTGTTCATGATCTGCCTCATTCTTGCTATAAACTAAGATGTCATCTATAAACACTATCACAAACTGGTCCAAATAGGGCATGAAGATACGATTCATGAGGTCCATGAATACGGCTGGCATATTGGTCGCTCCAAATGGCATAACAAGAAACTACCAATGCCCATATCTGGATCTGAATGCTGTCTTCGGGACGTCTTGTTCTCTAACTCTGATCTGATGGTATCCCGATCGCAAGTCAATCTTCGAGAATACTGTCGCTCCTCTGAGTTGATCAAATAAATCATCTATCCTTGGTAGAGGATATCTGTTCTTGATTGTTACAGAGTTCAAGGTACGATAATCAACACATAATCTTGATGTACCATCCTTCTTTTTCACAAGAAGTATCGGGGCTCCCTAAGGTGATCCACTAGCACGAATGAATTCCTTGGTTCTGAGTTCTTTAATCATCTTGTACAAGATCTCGAACTCTGAAGGCGCCATCCTGTAGACTCCCCCTGACACCGGTGCCGTCCCTGGAAGCAAATCAATGGTGAACTATATCTCTCTCTCTGGGGGCATGCCTGGAAGCTCTTCGGGGAACACGTCTGGGAACTCTTCCACGACTCTGGGAAACTGAACTGCCACTGCTATTGCCATCCACAATACTGGTGGAGAAGGTTCTACTTCGCCTCTGGAAAATGAAAACTCCGGTTCACCTGGAATACCAAAAATAATTCTGCCAATATGGCAGTCTATTTTTGCGTATTGCTCCTTCAACCAATCTATTCCTAGGACCACATCATAATCGGCCATCAAAAATTCTATCAACCTAACGGGAAACTCTCTACCGCTAACTACGATTCAACACGAGGAAAACACTCTATCTACTCCCACAAGATCGTTATCAGTAAGTATATTGAGCCTTACTGATAATGACTCGGGCTCCAGTCCTATCCGTGTAGCGAATCGTGCAGACATAGATGAATGCGATGCACCCGAATCAAATAATACTGATGCTGGAAAAGAGTTGACGAGAATGGTACCTGCCACTACCTCACCTGAAGCTAACTCTTCTTCCATGGACAAAGCCATAGCCTGACCTTGCCTTCTTGGTGCTGGTCCCCTCTGCTGGTGACCTCTCTGCTAGTTCTGAATCTGAACTTGGGCATACTGCTGATCCTGAGGCGACAATGGCCTCGGAGGCTGATACTGCTGCTGCACTGGTGCTGGACCCCCAACCGATGGACTAGTTAGGTTTGATGATGACGAACTTGCTCTATTCGGACAGGACCCTATCTTGTGATCTGGTGCCCCACAAGCCAAGCACAATCTATGTGCTCTGCGACACTCTGATACTATATGGCCTGGCTTTCCACAATGAGTGCAGCCTATTGAGGAAGACTGCATCTGCTTCTGTTGCTGAGGATACGTCGGCATCGAGTGCTGAATCGACGAAATTGCGGTCGCCCTCCTATGAGCTCCAATAGTCAAAGCCCTAGCTGTCGGGGCTGGTGCTGAAGACTGGGACATCTGCCGATGAGACCTCTTCCGTCCTCCGCTTCTATCTACAATCCTCTGCGAAGTATACTCATGCCTCTTCGCTGCTCGCAAGACGGCATCAAACGTCTGGTGCTCAAACTGCTCCACTGATATGATAATCTCTAGGTGGAGCCCCTGCTGGAATCGTTGGGCTCGATCCAATTCGGTTGCCACCAAGGTGAAAGCAAACCGACTGAGTCTAGAAAACTCGGTCGCATATCCATCGACCGTCCTGCCCATCTACTTAAGATTAGTGAATCTCGTCTGCAGATCATACCGAGCTACTGCGTCGAAGTACTTGGTCTAGAATTTGTTACAGAACACCGTCCATGAGACAGGCGTCGGTAATCCAACTGCTAGCATCGCCCACCAGCTGCGGGCTAAGTCCAATAACTGTAGGCGCACAACGGCCACCTTCTCATTCTCAGGAATCCTAGCTGCTTCCAGGATAACCTCTGTGTCTTGAAGCCATGCATCAGCAGCAATAGCATCTTCAGTGCCGTCAAAGAAAGAAGGGTTCAGACGCTTGAAGCTGTTGGCCGTGTTGTTTCCTTGGTAACCAACTCTGTCCATGGCATCTTGTACTGTCTGGTGCAGGGCATCGCCTCGACGATTTTGAGATGCAAACAATTCCCTGATGAGACCCACCAGGGTTCCATTGTCAGGCTCCGCAGGCTCGACGGGCTGAACTGGTGGCTCATGACCCCCGATAGGTAAGACTCTGGAGGCTACTCCTGAATGCTGGGCTTGGTCTCCAGGTTGCTGCTGGTCCACTGGAGGTGCTCCGTCTTGCTGATCGACAGGACCAGGAACAATATCGCTGAAGAAACGACATGGGGAACAATAAGGAAGGACTATGATAAATCGAGGATATAAACATGTGATCAGGTCAAGATTTCAGAAAGATTAGATGACACGAGTAGAGATCAAGGGCGAGTGCTGATTGAGACATCTATTCAGTGAAACCCTCACACATCTTGATTTACAAGACCTACATGGGTCACCACTTAAACCGTGTCATGCCCCAGAACCAGAATACTGGAGAGAGGGGGACAGACACAGCTAGCTACGTATATTAAAGTAAATCCTACCTCGCAATATGGTCACGGCTGTCTAGATGCATGAGGGTTTACTACAAGCTATTAGTCTCTTAGGGTCAAGAACAAGCCTAGAGTCTCAATCTCAAGCAAGCAAGTAAAAGTAACAAGATGGTAGATCATCAGACATACAAAGTAAGGCGTCCCAAACTTTACATATTCAGATGATCATGAAACTAGTCATACAAAATATGAAGACTAGCAAGAGTTTAAGTCATACATGATCAACCCTAGGATCTGTCAATCATGTTACAGCCATTAGGCAGACAGGAATGTAAATTTAACACGAGCTAACACTTGTTCGGCGGCTAAACGCCTCAAAAGAATAATTTACAATTGATTAGAAGAGCAAAATAAAACTCACTCGTTGCCAGGGTTGTGCCTAGTGTGCACCATCTGGCTGGAAGGCTGGAAGATCCTCGGGTGCTACTCCAAAATCTGGCCATACAAAACTAGCTGGGTCAGACCCCAGAAAGAGCAAGTACCACAAAGGAGGCTTCACTTAAGAACTAAAACTAGCATATTAGCACATGAGACAAAAAGGATAATAAAAGACATGAGTTAGAGAAAACAAGACGATAAACGATAAGACAACTAAGGGACTATTCCGGTAGCCAAGTTACAACCCGTAAACCAAACAAGGACCGGGGTTGTAATCCTTCACCTGAACAGAGCTTAGTCTCCAACCAATTATCGACAAGAGTAAAGCATAAAGTAATGTACAGTAATAACCATGTAGCAGTCTTGCTTAGATAAGACTAGACTGGACTCCATTCATCATTCACGGCCAAACAATGAGTACGGCTTGATACTTTAACTAACTAGGGTTATCACAAGCCTAGTTACTAGCAAGATGCAATGAGATGTTCCAATAGCCACAAGCCCTGCAGACTTAATCCAGGTTATCCGGTCACAAGTTGAGAGAGTTGGATTAGGTGACTTAGAGGTGCAACACATGACAGTGTGCTGGAAATGTGTCCTACTCGACGGCAGGCTACAAGTCCAATTAGAGCGCCCAGATAACGGGATTGCCTGTAGCTGGGAAATCTCTTCATGAACTACATGATCAATCTAGTCATTATTCTAGTCAGATTCAATATGAATCCCTGACCGTGGTAACCAGGAATTCATGTCCTAGACATGATACAAGACGAGACATGTAGCTTATATAAGCACAAACACCCACGGTGTCAAGACAAGAGTTACTTAGGAAGTCAAGATAGCCGTCACAACAATATATCAAGATTATCATGTTAGGTTTACTTATTAAAAGTGTGCCACGATGGGCCACTATCATGTCATGTTACTTGTTACTTGTTACTGGCTAAAAGTGTGCCTTAACAGGCCATTATCGTGTCCTATCCTTACATTATCATGAATGAAATAAACTTGCATAAAATAGCTAGTAATATATTCTTGAAGCTAAGAAAAAGATCTACAACTTTTATGTTGGGAGTCGGGAGAAATTCTAGCCACAATTCGGCCAAATAGGACTTAAAACAGCCAAAAACAGCCAAAACAGGCCCTATGCGGCATTCTGTGGCACTATTCATTCCATGCGGCACTATTTATGCTCATGCGGCTGTGGCACTATTCATGCTCATACGGCTGTGGACTATTCATTCCTGCGGATGTGGCACTATTCATGCTCATACGGCTGCGGCACTATTCATGTGGCACTATTCATGCTCATACAGCTGCAGTACTATTCATTCCTGCGACTGCGGCACTATTCATCCTCATGCGGCTACGGCACTATTCATGCGGCACTATCCATCCATGTGGCTGCGGCATTATTCATGTGGCACTATTTATCCATGCGGCTGCGACACTATTCATTCCTGCGGCTGCAACATTATTCTTGCTCATGCGGCTGCGGTACTATTCATGTGGCACTATTCATCCATGCGGCTGTAGCACTATTCATGCGGCACTATTCATTCCTACAGCTGTGGCACTATTTACGCTCATGCGGCTGCGGCACTATTCATGCTCATGCGGCTGCGGCACTATTCATGCGGCACTATTTATCGTCCCTGCCAAATTCAGCACAGATGAACTAGAAAATGCTCAAATCTTATGTTGGCCATAACTTCCTCAAAACAAGTCGAAATCTAACTTTTGAAAGGTCTATTTTGGGTAAAATTGAATTCTCTACAACGTGAAACAATCAAAACTTAAAAATAATGGAGTTTAATAGATCAAAACCAAAGAAAATCAAAAATAATACAAACTTAGATCTACATGAATCCATCCACCAAAATAAAAAATGTCAAGTTCTAAAGTGGCTTAAAATCAAGTAAGGAAGAGAATAGAACAATAAAACTTGAGATCCATCGTGAAGCAAGTTGCACTTGCCTAGGACTTGGTAGGTGGTAGGAGTAAATGAAGAAGATGAAGAAAATAAATGAAGAAGTGAATGAAGAGAGAGAGAGGGAGTTGGGTTATATATTAACCCTCTCCATCTCAAACCAAGCCAAGCCAAGTCAGACCAAGTCAAATTGAACCGAGCCGATCAAATAAACCAAGTCAAGATTAAACCAAGACTAGGCTAAGCAAAACAAGCCTAACTACGGTCCACCTAATAAATGCCAAAATTCTCGTATACGCATACGAAAATACATATAACGGGAAACGGGAGTGACAGTATGACTCTGCCAGAGAGTCCTCTATAGAGTTCAAGATAAGCAACTTGCAAAGGTTGTTATCTCTCCTCCACTTTGATTGGAGAGCAGTGGCCTCAGCGACCCTTCGAGCATTTTCAACTTCTGGAATTAAAGGCTCAGGATCTATCAACACGTAGTCAACACTCACTAGTTGAAGATTAAGACTGACATTTCTCTTCCAGATGTTGTAATACTCCCCGTCAAACTTCTCAAGTTTGTTAAAACTTGTGCCGAGAAGGTTTGCATGATTATTCTCCATCGAATCTAAATCTTGCTTTGAGATTATTATTCCCAAAGCAGATCTTAGATAGAAAAACGTGAGTGGACAGAGTGATTCTCAGGAATGAATTCCCGTCACACACTCTGTATAAGAGGAACTAAAAGAATTGCTTCTCAAGAAGATCCTAAAGTCTCTGTCTCGAAGATGCAGGGAGAAGAAGAAAAGGGAAAAAGAAAGAAGGAAGAGAGAAAGGCAACTTTGCTGGGGTGATGAAGATCACTATTGCTCAAAGCAAGATTCGCCTTTATACGATCCGTTTCCAGGAACTAGCAAGTTCTCAAAGAACTTTTGGAATATTCGTTAGTCAACTTTTTGTGACTCAAACGGGCTCCCTAGACTCAACGAACTCCCTTTTCTTTCTTCTTTGGTGCATCTTAGAAAGGAGGCCAGAGGACTCTATTTATAGAGTGGAGTGAGACTTCACTTTTTCTCCTATCCGATGTGGGACTAAAATACCAATACTCAAAAATAGAGTATGATATTTTAGATCATCCCACAATCACTATAGTTGTATGCCAGTCCACGCCTACCCTCCGAACACTCCCATGCATACAGAGGCATCCTAGAGTCCATTTCCATGTCCGAGTCCGAACGACAAAAAGCAACGTGCTTCCTTGTTAGAATTAATCATTTTTTCGTCTAGGAAAATACTCCCACATGGCAGCCACTTGTGCTCTACCATACCTCATGTGCATACCTCAACACAAGAAATGCATTATATTGAGATACTCACCATTTGGTGTAGACGATGTGAGACTATATTTCCTAGTCTAAAGACAAAAACACCAACATGAAATGCATAATTTTTTCTACTCCTATGCACTGTTTTCTTTTTCTAAGATTTTGTTGTGTTCTATTATATTTGTATAGATCTGTGGATATGAGTAATGATTATAGACCTACCACAGTATAGGCTAGACGTACTCACATACTATTATTGAAAAAATGGGAGGGGCTTTAAATCATGGCACATTCATATACTGATCACCAAGCCATTGTAACCATGATAGGAATCCATAAATACTCTTCAATATCGAGCAAAAATACAATCGCAAATCAATCCATTCAAATTCAAAAAAAGATAAAACCCATATTTACGAAGAAACTGAATTAAATCCACTACCAAAATACGCTCATTTAGCGACGGCTTTTTAGCGACGGAATTTTTCCGTCGGTATTAGCGACCGTTTCGTGGCCGCTCAGTGACGGATTACCGACTACACGCCTTTGCCATTTTTATTTTAATTTTAGGGAGATGAAAGGTCGCACATCCATCGCTAGACTGTCGGTAATATAGCGACGGATTTACCGTCGTCGCTACACAGTCGATTATTTGGCGGGAATTGTGTAGAGAATTGGCGGGATATATCGTCGATGACTTAGCGACGGATATTCAGTCGGCACTTATCAAAACAGGCGACTGCTAGGCGACTGGTTTTCACCAGTCGCTAGTCCGTCGCTATATATACGTACCAGACTTTAAATAAAACGGCGGGGGAAACTTTTCTTATTCCCCCCAAATTCACTCTCTCTCCCCTCTCTATCTCTCTCTCTCTCTCGCCGGTGTCGGCTTCGATGATCGGCGTCGGTGTCGTCGTCGACGTCGGCATCCCCTCCTCTCTCTCTCCCGAAGGTAACCCCCTCTCTCTCTCTCTCGATCTTTCTCTCTCTCTCTCTCTCTCGCGGTGTCGTATAGGGACTGTACGGCACGCTTGGGGCTGGGCCGTCCGGGGCTTGGCAGCTGGCTTGGGTCGGGGGCTGGGCGGTGGGCTTGGGGCGACGGTGTCGGGGGCTGGGCGGCGGGCTTGGGGCTGGGGCGTCGGGGGCTGGGCGGCTGGCTTGGGTCGGGGTTTGGGCGGTAGGCTTGGGGCGGGGGCGTCGGGGTCTGGGAGGCGGGCTTGGGGTTGGGGCGTCGGGGGCTGGGCGGAGGCGTCGGGGTCTGGGAGGCGGGCTTGGGGTTGGGGCGTCGGGGGCTGGACGGCTGGCTTGGGTCGGGGTCTGGGCGGTGGGCTTGGGACGGGGGCGTCGGGGTCTGGGAGGCGGGCTTGGGGTTGGGGCGTCGGGGGCTGGACGGCTTGCTTGGGTCGGGGTCTGGGCGGTGGGCTTGGGGCGGGGGCGTCGGGGTCTGGGAGGCGGGCTTGGGGTTGGGGCGTCGGAGGCTGGGCGGCTGGCTTGGGTCGGGGGCTGGACGGTGGGCTTGGGGCGGCGGCGTCAGGGGCTGGGCGGCTGGCTTGGGACGGGGGCGTCGGGGGCTGGGCGGCTGGCTTGGGGCATGTGCGTCGGGGCTATTTGCAACCGACGCACACCCATAAGCACTCTTCATATATATATGCAACCGAACTACTGGGCGGCGGGCTTGGGGCGGCGGGCTTTGGTCGGGGGCGGCGGGTGGCTTTGCTTCTCAAATTCATCTGAGTTTATATGGCTAAATAATGTGTTATCCATATTGGGTGTTCTATTAGTTTGGTGGTGTTTGGATTAGTAAATGTGAATATATGGAGTTTGGATTCATGGTGTATATGTTCACTGTCTCAAGGACAATGCGAGTTCTATCAGTTGTGTGCTTCTGTATAGATGTATATATCTATACATCTAGCTGTGATATACATATGTGTATGTGACAATCTCAGTTAGCGACGGACTAGTTACCAGTTAGCGACGGATATTTCCAGCTCTATTAATTGCATTAATATACGGTACGACATGGTGATCATGACATAGTCCCTGCAGCCATTCGACTGGCGAGGCAGAAACTATGTTGCCATAGATAAAGTTGCCTGTCCTCCGACCCTCATCCCTCGGCAATGATGATATGACAACCTATCACTATATCTTATATAGTAGTAGATGATGTCTTAGTATTACATTAGTGAGTTCATCTTGATTCTGTTACGTACGTCCTTCAGATACTAGATACGATAAGGTTAACATATACTACACGATATGTATACAGAATATAGATGATTCACACTAATGTATGCTAGAATGAATCTTGGGTTGTGTTCTGAGCCATCCGTTCTCATACTTAAAACGCATAGGAATTAGTAGTGTGGGAGCGCCGGAGAGAGTGAGAGCGCCGGAGGGGGGGAGAAAAGAGTAGAATGGTACGACATGGTGAAGTAGTACTGTATTTTGGCTCCAGTTCCAGCTCCATTTGATCTACGGTACGACATGGTGATCAGGACATAGTACCTGTAGCCATTCGACTGGCGAGGCAGAAACTATGTAGCCGTAGATAAAGTTGACTGTCTTCCGACCCTCATCCCTCGGCAATGATGATACGACAACCTATCACTATATCTTATATAGTAGTAGATGATGTCTTAGTATTACATTATGTGAGTTCATCTTGATTATGTTACATTCTTCAGATACTAGATACGATAAGAACATGTACTACACCATATGTACAGAACATAGATGATTCACACTAATGTATGCTTGAATGAATCTTGGGTTGTCTTCTGAGCCATCCGTTCTCACACTTGGCAAAAAATCGAATTTTTTATACTTTATCGTCTTTCGAAAATATACTCAAATTACATGATGGTTCCTTTAGTTAGCTTGCTTATGTTACAATTATATTATTTGTGACTATCGATTTTACCAGATGGCACCCATGACCCGAGGAGAGGCACGTCATTTGAGGAAAACAGTGAATGCTGAGGTGGCTCCTCCTACAGTTAAGGAGGAAGTGGCACCGGTTGCTAGTGAGACCGGAAGTTCTATTCATCCAGCACCGGTAGCTAGTGAGACCGAGAGGACTCTTCATGCAGTCCTTGCAAGGGACGACAGCTCTCCTCGCGCCAAAAATCTCGCTTTTTCGAGGTGGTTGCGTGAACGTATCACTGAGCGTTTGCGTGAGCAGCGTGGTTCTCATTAGCTATTAGTACTTATTTGTATTGGACTATTTGTATTGGGTTGTTTTTGTATTAGACTATTTGTATTGGACTACATATTGAGTTGTTTTTGTATTAGACTATTTGTACTGTCCTCCGACCCTCATCCCTTGGCAATGATGATACGACAACTAACAAGAGAGAATACTCTGAGAGATCCATCTGAGTATGACGTATACTCTGAGAGATCACATTTATAAGAATGATATCAGTAGTGGGATTGAGTGCTGGAGGAGATATTATCAGAGTATACGTCCTACTCAGATGGGTCTCTCACCGTTATTAATTTTTTCTGACGGCATGGTGGATGTGCTCCCTCAACAGATTCTTGCTCCGAGCTAAAACTTTGCCCCGGAGCTCAAGTGGACATCCTTGGTGTAGAGCTCGAGTGAGAGGTTCCTGACAGCATGGTGGTCTCCTTTGTCAAAGTATCCGTGCTCATCCCATATTGGTTGTGGGACGAGCACGGATACTTTGACAAAGGAGACCACCATGCTGTCAGGAACCTCTCACTCGAGCTCTACACCAAGGATGTCCACTTGAGCTCCGGGACAAAGTTTTGGCTCGGAGCAAGAATCTGTTGACGGAGCACATACACCATACTGTCAGAAAAAAATAGTAACGGTGAGAGACCCATCTAAGTAGGACGTATACTCTGATAATATCCCCTCCAGCACTCAATCCCACTACTGATATCATTCTTGTAAAGGTGATCTCTCAGAGTATACGTCCTACTCAGATGGATCTCTCAGAGTATCCTCTCCGGTTGGTTGTGTTCTGAGCCATCCGTCCCAGGGATTTGATTCTGTATTTTGGTTTCTGCATTTTGGCTCCAGCTCCATTTGCATTAATCTACGGTACGACATGGTGATCAGGACATAGTCCCTGCAGCCATTCGACTGGCAAGGCAGAAACTATGTAGCCGTAGATAAAGTTACCTGTCCTCCGACCCTCATCCCTCGGCAATAAAGATACGACAACCTATCACTATATCTTATATAGTAGTAGATGATGTCTTAGTATTACATTAGTGAGTTCATCTTGATTCTGTTACGTTCTTCAGATACTAGATACGATAAGAACATATACTACACCATATGTACAGAACATAGATGATTCACACTAATGTATGCTAGAATGAATCTTGGCTTGTGTTCTGAGCCATCCGTTCTGATCAAGCATCTTCCTTCTCCTCTCCTCCACCATGGCTCTGAACCAATCTGCTCCTCCCTACTTCCCTTCTTTTTATTTGACTCTCTCAGCCACATATGACATCCAGCTCAAGTGTAGAGTCGGAGGAGAAGAAGTGGGCAGGAAGAGGAGGGGGAAGCAGCACAGCCGGCGGCATGACCCGGAGGAAGTACATAGGTTTTCTTCAACAGCCGTAGGAGAACTATGAAGAAAACCTATGTACTTCCTCCGGGTCATGCCGTCGGCTGTACTGCTTCTCCCTCCTCTTCCTGTCCACTTCTTTTCCCCCGACTCTACACTGGAGCTGGATGTCATATGTGGCTGAGAGAGTCAAATAAAAAGAAGAAAAGTAGGGAGGAGCAGATTGGTTCAGAGCCATGGTGGAGGAGAGGAGAAGAAAGATGCTTGATCAGAACGGATGGCTCAGAACACAAGCCAAGATTCATTCTAGCATACATTAGTGTGAATCATCTATGTTCTTATCGTATATAGTATCTGAAGGACGTAACAGAATCAAGATGAACTCACTAATGTATGCTAGAATGAATCTTGGGTTGTGTTCTAAGTCATTCGTTCCGATACTTGGCAATTAAGTCATTCGACTGGTGAGGCAGAAACTATAAGGCTACTTGCATGTTCTTCCAACTATAAATTACAAGATTACTACATTAGGTTACATAAATCACTAACCTCATCGCGGCCAATGTTTACAGTCTTGGTCTCAACTGTCTTCGATTCTATGATCCCATGCTTTCAGAAAATAGACAACGCAGACTCCATGGAATAGAATGGCCTTACATACAAATCATCTGTGATTATGTATCTTTTCCCTCCTTTCACAAATACGCCATCCTTGTTGCCTCCATCTGCAACCCCCTCCCACGTAATATCCTCATCCATTGCCTTACCACAGGGACATCGAGCGCCAATAACCGAACTATACAGACGGTGAGTCTTGGTGTAGCACTCAAATGTGGGGCACCCATAAATTCGCCGAGGTTTTAAATCATCGACATTGAGTTTTAAACCCTCACGTAGCCTTTCTGCTTCACTTCTAGGCTCGAGCAGCATCTTCTTGCAAGCTTCGGTCTCCAGATACTTAGTGTCAAGATTCTGGACGCTTTCGTAGAGCATGTCAACGCATCCTAGCGTCAATTTCCTGCCGAGAAAATTAATGCTAGGATGCGTTGACATGCTCTACGAAAGCGTCCAGAATCTTGACACTAAGTATCTGGAGACCGAAGCTTGCAAGAAGATGCTGCTCGACCCTAGAAGTGAAACAGAAAGGCTACGTGAGGGTTTAAAACTCAATGTCGATGATTTAAAACCTCGACAAATTTACGGATGCCCCATATTTGAGTGCTACACCAAGACTCACCGTGATGAGGTTAGTGATTTATTTAACCTAAGACATGGGATCATAGAATCGAAGACAGTTGAGACCAAGACTGTAAACATTATGTGAGTTCATATTGATTAACATCCTTCAGATACTAGATACGATAAGAACATATACTACACTATGTACAGAACGTAGATGATTCACACTAATGTATGCTAGAATGAATTTTGGGTTGTGTTCTGAGCCATTCGTTCCCATACTTGGCAATTAAGCATGTGAAATAGAACTGATTATGTTTAGTTTGTCTTACGATACAGATTTTCATATCCAAATTGAAATGGATGGTTACTTCGTTGTTCGTACATGGATGTACTAGCGGATCAACCTCCTGGACCGTAGGTACTTATAAGTATTGACCGTATCGGATTAGTATCGATCTATCGTTTTGGTATGGACCGTATCGGTTGGTATTGGTCTTAGCGAATTGGTATCGTCCTATCCGATATGTATCGGCCGTATAGCTAGGATTCATATTAGCCTTATCGATTTGGTATCGTTCATATCCGATAGGTATCGGCCGTGTTGGATTATTATATACCATTTCGGATTAGTATCGTGGAAGGTTTAGTAACAACTGTACTTGGATTTTTCTCTTCTAGAGCTAGATTACCATTGCAAGAGAGTCACGAAAGCGTAGATGGCCAGTTACAGAACATACATACTTCCTTTTCAATCTCGCTTTTCCTGATGGAAAAGGAAGTATGTATGTTACTGTAACTGGCCAATCACGATCTGGTGATTCTCTTGCAATGGTATTCTAGTTCGAGAAGAGAGAAATCCAAGTACAGTTGTTACTAAACCTTCCACGATACTAATCCGAAATAGTCTATACTAATCCAACACGGTCGATACCTATCGGATATGACCGATACCAAATCTATAAGACCAATATGAATCCTAGCTATTCGGCCGATACATGTACATATCGGATATAGGACGATACCAATTTGTTAAGGCCAATACCAATATGATACGTCCTATACCAAACCGATAGACCGATACTAATCTGATACACTAGATACTAAGTACATCTGTCATATACCAGCGGATCCACAAATTACTGCACGATAGGCCCAACGACTCCAGTTACATCCGATTATTGGTGAGTACATGATTACATAGTAATTCTGTTAGTCTTGTGATACAGATTTTTACTCTCTCATGCTACCAACGTCACAACTTTTCCAGTGCTGCTCCCTCTAATGATGATGAACGCAAAAAACCAACGTCACAACTTTTATAACTTGAGTAAATTTCTTTACCCTATATGAAAATTTCTGTTGTCAGAAAGATGGCTCCTAGGACTCGTCGAGGTGGTGCTGCTAGTCGAGGAAGGGGTCGAGGCAAGAAACCCTTGGAGGTCGACACGGAGGAAGTCTCCGTCGTTAAACAAGAGCCGGTGACTGTTAAGGAGAAGGTGTTACCAAAGGTCGAGGTCAAGGAAGAACCGATGACCATCAGGGAAGAGATTGCTCCCAAGCTTGAAGCTAAGGAGGAGCCACCGTCAGAGAGTAGTAGCATCGGGACCGACCCTCCTGTCCCTACAGAAGACCTCAACCAGATTGAGCCTTCGTATGCAAAGTGGCTGATAGAATGGTACATGCCTCAATACAACTATCATCCCTGGCTGTGAGAATTCATCGTCTGACTTGTGGTCTTTGTTGAGGCCAAAGTCGATTTTCCTATGTGTTTTGGAATATTGTGAAAATTTTGGAATATTTGTGCTATGATCGGTCGCCAGGATTGGATATTAGGTTACTGTAACTGGCCAACTCTTTCCTATGTGTTTTGGAATATTTGTGAAAATTTTGGAATATTTGTGCAATGATCGAATTATAACGATGGATATTAGGTTACTCTTCCGGATAATTGATGTCTATTTTATATTAATTTGGTTTGGTCTATATGATTCTTGGATAATTGGTGTGAATTAAATTCGTATGTGCATATTTGGTCTATGTGATTCTTGGATAATTGGTGTGCATAATATATTTGGTCTATGTGATTGTTGGATAATTGGTGTGCATTATATATTGGTTTGGTTTATGCAAATTTTTGCGAACAGGGAAAGCGTTGTAATTTTTTTTTCAAAATATTCTCAGTTAGCGACGGACTTGTGACCGTTTTGCGACGGTCACCACCAGTTTTCGACTACTTTTCGACGGTTATTCCGTCGCTAACTGGATATTGGAAATGTTTCCAGGTAGCGACGGATGGTCGACGGATTATCCGTCGGCATGGTATATTGTTCAACGGAATCGCAACGATCTATCCGTCGCCCGTTTTCTGGAAATAACAAGAATTTCCAGAACAAGATCGACGGTTATTTCGTCGCTATTCCGTCGATATATGTCGACGGAATAGCGACGACTTATCCGTCGCCAAGTTGCTGGAAATGACATGAATTTCCAGAAGCTGATCGACGGATTTTTCGTCAGAAAACCGTTGCTAATCCGTCATTTGTTATCGAAGGTGTCGACGGATTAGCGACGGAACGATACGATCTGATACGCTGTTACGACGGGTTACCGACGGAATTTTACGTCGCTATTGCCTACACATTTCAGTACTTAATAGTTGAAATGGACGAAAGTCTGTCGGAAATGCGTCGCTAATGCTTCGTATTGTGACGTCGACAATCCGTCGCTATTCAGTCATGTGACGACAACTTAGCGACGGAACGTTATTAGCGACGAGCTGATTGCCGACGGATTTTTTTGGCCAAAATCCGTCGGTTATCGGTCGCTAATAGTAATTACCGTCGGTTTAGCGACGGATGTGGTCGTCGCTAAAACGATAAATTTTGGTAGTGATCAAATTGATGATCCATTAAACCAAATCAGGCAAGGAAGAGCTATGCATGTATAAAATAGTGTTACAAAACAATGTGCTAAGTATCGAGGCAATCCACGATCGAATCGACACCTAAATCAATCGCCAAAATCCTAAATTTTACATAGCATGTCGATGGTATACTCGTAGTATATATCTCCCATTTGATACAAGCTAGAATAGTATCTTATTTTGTGCGATACATATCATAATCAATCGGTAATCGTTTGATTTAATTGTAACTAGTTGTGCAATATTCCTAGTCACCTAAGTGACGTGCAAGTCCAATTTCTTGGAAGTCCACCGTGCGTGTACTTGATCATGACAAAAATTGTCAAAAATTCAAAAACAATGAGAATTTGGTCGATACTCGATCAATTCTTGTTCAAACAAGCACTCTAGCATCATTACAACGGAGGCTAGCTACAAACCCACTGCACAAGGAATTCTACTAGTCTCGAGTAGTCTCCAAGTTAGCTTGTTACTCCAGGAAATCTGTAAAATTATCATTGGTTGTATGCGTCATTAATAGTTTTCAGAATACCGAGTATTCCACGAGATACCTCCCATGTGATACTCAATACACACAAATGAAAAAATTTGCGAAAACCAAGATATACAAACAATCTATCAATATAGTAAATCCAATATCACCATACGATACAATACAATACAATCCATCAGGATTCAATGACACAACTTAAGGAACCTTAATACATGATCTATGTATAAAAAATCGATACTAGAAATTTGGTTTACAAATAGGATATATATGAACTCTCCCCCAAATTTTTTATTGGAAAATGCTAAGTCTACAACCATATGTTTACAACCTTCTTACAACCTCTCTTCCACCCCTTACACATGGGATCCACCGGGTTCCACCTCTCCTCTCACCCCTGCTACATGGGCTCCATCCGACCCCACCACTTACCCCCCTCCTCCAATCAAAATCCGAGACGTGGCGGTTGTATGAGGGTTGTAAGCATTTGGTTGTAGGCATAGCAAAGCTCTTTTTTTATTATACTCTCAATAAGATTGTACTTATCTTCCTATTAAGAGGTTATAGTCTAGGTGGAGCTCCACTCCATGGCCAATATAGAAGGTTAGCAGGTTCGGAGCCACATTTTGCTTTTATATTTTTAAGTAATTCTTTTTTATAATGCACTACCACCTATAAAACCAAACAGAGCATTGGAAGATTGTGGTTTCTCCACTGAAATTCATTAGTAGTGACTATTCAGCAATTGAAGTATTTGAGGGGTGCCAACTAGTACAACTTGTGTTGCCTTGGCTGCAAGCCTTCATGCCACTATGCCAGAAGCAAATCATCTAATTAAAGAAGGAATCGGTGGATCATGGTTGTAGACCAAGCAAATCATCTAATTAGTGTAGTCCCTATCCACATGTTTGCTTAATGAAACCTGATCCTTATTAGGAAAGCAGCTTCTGCAATCGAACAAACTGACCAGTTTTTCTTGTCACATCACCTCAAAAGCTTATGGTCTCAAGTTGAGGGCGGATTACGTCGGGAAACTATAGAAAGAAATCCCATTGCACGCGACTTGGGAGTTACTCTTTGTATGCGTAGAGGCAACCAGGGCTGGCCTTGGGTAAGCCTGACAAGTCATCGGACTTGAACAACCTTCCTGATTAGGACAACCCTCCCAAGCTCCCAAGTCCCCACCTCTAGACCAATAGAACTTCTGCGGTCCACCCTAACTCCTCCGTGTCACTTAAAGTAGCAATCTCCCATTCCTATATTTTGAGTTTCTTCCAGACCTCGAGTAGCTCATGAGTCAGGAAAGGAGCTCGGAATTCGAGTTCCATGCGTCGGTCCGAACCTAATATATCTTTTTGTAACATTTATAGCTTTCATTTATTACAAGAGTCAAGGACAAGGACAACCAATTAAAATCAACTTCGGTTAGAACAGCCCAACCTCCTACCTTGCAGCCAACCAGATGGCAATGTCATTCCATCGATCCCTTCGCGACCCAATCCGTGATCTATACATACAAGTTGAGGGAGATTACTTACACCAGCACTCCACCACTGCAAGCACAACCCTATCTCCTCCCAACAGCAAAAGTGCACACAGCACACGTATTATGGTGGCCAAAATGCTCTACCGAATATGAACTCCACCATCCCATTGCCTCCGTCATTTGCACATAAAGGAGTTTGTACACCTATAAATGTTGCAGCTACGTACAGAACAACTATAGGAAGCAAAAGCCGGCCCCCTGTGCGTGTGAATATAATCGAAGCCATGAGGTCCCTAGAAGAAGTTGTGCCTTGCTTTGGCATGATCACAGTTCAGCTGGCATATGGCGGAGCGAACATTCTCTGCAAGCTCGCCTTGGCGCGAGGCCTCAGCTACCTCGTCTTCACAGTGTACCGACATCTTCTTGCCATGGCCATCTTAGGCCCCCTAGCTTACGTTCTCGAAAGGTCGACCAAACCCTAACTTCAGATCGAGTCTGATCGCAAGTTGTGTTATATATACTTAATTAATGAGCTGCTGTGTATATTAATTATATGATGATATTAGGAAACGACGACCGGCACTTTCGCTGTCAATTCTGGCCAAGATCTTCATGCTTGCGCTGTTCGGCACCACGATCCATCAGAATGTGTACTATGCTGGCCTCAGCTACACTTCTCCGACCGTGGCCAGTGCACTGGGCAGCGTCATTCCCGCTCTTACCTTCATTTTGGCGCTCATGCTGAAGTCAGTCCGACCGGCTTAGCCTTACTTTTATTCAAGCACTCTCATTTGAAATTATGAAATACATATGCATAATCAAGGCTGGCATTTGTGAGCTATTTCAAACTAGAAGGTTTAGGATCCCAAAGGTTCAGGTACAGGACCACTCGGGTCAGTGACGTTTGCGTGCGGGACTGAGACATCCAAAGTAAACTTATCTTGATGGTCCGGAATAAGATAGTTCAGGTACAGGACCATTTGGGTCAGTGACCGCATGCCCACGTGGCCAATTTCTATGTCGATGGTGGGTCCGAGCAAATCGGGGTGGGAGGAGGGCAATGGAATTTGGCCACGTGGGCCTACGGTTTATGCCCGTGGTCACCCACCGGGGACAAAATATAATTTCCGCAAAAAAAAACCTAATTACAATACTATGCTTAATTAGTTTGCAACTCTTGTTCATCATCTACTTGTTCATCATACACTACAATACAACCAAAGATTATACAAAAACCCTATAATAACTCGGGAGTTCTTAAGTTTTAAAATTCGGCCATGAAAAGCTGTTGGATTACATGCATATGATTCCTTGATTTTTTTTATCAAAATATTGCAAGTTCATATTTTGAGTTCTCATTTCTTATTTAAGTTTCTATAGTCGAATTGAAGATTATATTGAGCAAACTTATGAGAAACCATTAACTTGCTTAACCTATCATTTTGAACTTGCCATAATTAAAACATAATCGACCAGCGAAAAAATTAATGATCTACGGAGTATTGTTTGCGTGAATTAATCAGTTATTTCACTGTTTCAAACAATTCTACAGATTGGAGAAGGTTACAATTGGGAGCGCAAAGGGGTGGGCTAAGATCATAGGCGCCGTAGTATGTATAAGTGGAGCCCTTCTATTTACTTTCTGGAAAGGACATCTTCTCGGAGGGCTGGTCAAGCATCCGTTGATCTTAGTTGGCACCAAAGGCTCTGGCCAAGGACCACAGCGTGGTAAAGATGATTGGATCAAAGGCTCGCTTCTCATTCTGACCAGCAATATTGCGTTCAGCGCATGGCTTATTCTTCAGGTTAATTAATTAGCCTCTTCCCCCTTACTATATGTAATCAATCTTATAAAATTATGAGAAAAGTTGATTGGCACCCCACTTTATTTATCCAAATTTAAGGTGCACCCTAGTGCTTTACACTATTGTAATTCACCATCCACTTTTGACGGTTTCCGTCCAATATGGACGGTCAACTGAGTTGATTCATTTTTTTGACAAAAATATCCCCCGTATGTTGTCTTCTTTCCCGCGTCACCCGCATCCAGATCGTCGCCCCCCCCCCCCCCGGCCGTCTCCCGCTGAGGATCGCCGCCCTCCTCCGGTCGTCTCCCGCCGGAGATCACTGCTGCCGCTGCAGTTGGCGCCCTCCCCCACTTCTCCACGCACACCGCCGCAACGCTGCTCTCCCCCTCCCACCACCACGCGCTCACGTCCCCCACCCCGACCTCGTCGCCGCTGCCAGCAGCGCTGTCCCCCCACGCCGCCGCAGCGCTGCCCCCCCCCCCCCCCCCACACGCGCTCGTCCCACCCCCCGACCTCGTCGCCGCGGCCAGCAGCGTTGTCCCCCCACGCCATCACCGCCGCAGCTTTGACCACCCCCGAACGTGCTCGCCCCACCGCCCTGACCTCGTCGCCGTTGCCAGCAGCGCTGCCCCCTCCCCCCCCCCCACGCTCGCCCCACCGCTCCGACCTCGCCGTCGCTGCCAGCAGCGCTGCCCCCATGTCGCCGCCTCCGCCGCATCGCTGCCCCCCACATGCGCTCACCCCCACCCACCCCCCCTCCCGACCTCGCCGCCGCGGCCAGCAGCGTTGTCCCCCCATGCCATCGCCGCCGCAGCCTTGACCTCCCCCACCCCCGCACGCGCTCGTCCCACCGCCCTGACCTCGTCGTCGCTGCCAACAGCACTGCCCCCTCCCCCCCGCCCCCCTCCCCTCCCCCCCCCACACACACACATGCTCGCCCCACCGCTCCGACCACGCCGTCGCTGCCAGCAGCGCTGCCCCCCACGCCGTTGCCGCTGCAGCGCTGCCCCCCACATGCGCTCGCCCCACCCCCCTCCCGACCTCGCCGCCTGTTATTCCCGGGGCTTGATCAAAGATAGAAAAACTGATGCAATCGAGATCTGAGATGTCACACAAAAATTTTGCAGTGATCAAACTCAAGATCTACGATGGTACAATAAAACAAATAGCCAAATTACAATCTGAAGGAGAGAAATAGAGAAGAGAAGATCTCTCGTTCTTCCTTGCAAACGTACTGCAATTGGGACAGAACGAGTTACAATAATCTGGAGGAAGATTAGATTAAGAACAGTTGCTGGGGTGTCAAAACATCGTAGCTCAAAGCAAGATTCGTCCCACACGATCTGCTTCCAGGAACCAGCAAGTTTGAAGAACTTATGGAACGCTCGAAGTCACCTCTGTTCTGACTCCTCGGATGAACTTGCAATGGCGGCAGCAACTCTCTCTCTCTTTCTCCTTTTCTGACTTGTAATTTTCGTAATAGTCACAAAGGAGGCCAGAAGAGAGTATTTATAGAGAGACGGTGGAAACCCTAGCCGCCTCTTCAGTTATGGAAAGATTGAATCAAATCCCAAAAGATAACAACGAGATTTAATTCAAATCCCACGAAATTAATTCAAATCCCACAAAGATAGGATCTGAATTAATTCAAATCCCACAAAGATAGGATCTGATTTAATCGCATTGATTCAGCCTTTCCATAACTGATTTGTAATCTGCACAGTCAGCGGATCCCTCTATGCGACAGCAGCAGCAGCCTGGCCGCATGGACCGCATGAGCCGTATGGACCGCATGAGCCGCATGGACCGCATGGACCGCATAGGCCGCATGAGCCGCATGGACTGCATGGACCGCATGTGTCGCATGAGCCGCATGGCCGCATTGCCGCATGAGGCCGCATATGAGCCGCATGCCGCATAAGACCGCATGGCCGCATAAAGACCACATGACTGCTGACGTGCTAAGTGCAAAGTGCGCCAACAAAATGCCACATTATGCCTCATGAGCCCATGAGCCCGAGTCCGAGTCCGAGTCGCTAAGCCCCTTTGGGGCTTAGCTCCAAATGGAATTAATCCAAGAGAATGACAAAAGCATTAATGCTTAATCCTTGGAGCCTTATTCTTACCTCCTTGTAAAATCATCCACATGGTTCCCTCCTTAGGGTCACCACCCCATGTGCATCTCTCAACAACACACCCAAGTATATATGTTGAGATAACTCATGGTGCATTTCCGATGTGGGACTAAAATTTACAAGGCATGTTGAGAGCAAGCTCTCTCCATGTAAAGAAAGCACCAACAATCCCCCACATATCACAACATATATATGTGTCCAGGGTTGAGCGTTCCCCACAGTAACTGTCCATTTTGCATTATGATAGATGTCGCTGACGACTTGAATCTTTCCGCATGGGTTAAATAATAATATGATACAAGAATGGACTACGCCTTGAATTCTGTACCATAATTGTAATTCTTTTCACTCACAAAGTGTAGTTACGTGTGCTTCTGGCTGCACATTAAAGGCCCTGTGCCAGCCTGGTTTCAGTGTATAATTTTGGGCGTCTACAAGTTTACCCTCAAGAGACGGCCTGATATCTCTTTTCATACACTATAGGTGAGTTCTTTATTAAAGAGATATGGCATGAAGCCTTGCGCTTCCTTGCGGTGCTACGCCGCTATGACATGGCCTGAAGCCGAGGCATTACCCTACCTGGAAACCTCATCGTAGTGTCATACTACTATAGCATGAGGTCACAAACCTCTTTGTAGTGCCAAACTACCCAGCATGAAGCCTAAGGCTTTCTTGCGGTGTTACGCCGCAACGACATGGCTTGCAATGCCGAAGCTTTACCCCTACCTGGGTACCTCATCGTGGTGTCGTGCCACTGTAACATGGGGCCATCCTCCCCTTTGTAGTGCTGTCTACAACTCTTTAATTACGTCATACAGCATTAGGCTACCTGCCTATTTGCGGTGCTATGCCGCTGTGACTTGGCTTGCAAAGCCGAGGCATTACCCCTACCTGGGAACCTCATGGTAGAGTCACCCCACTGTAGCATGGAGTTTCACTCCTTGTAGTGCTGCTCTACCGTGCTTCCTGTAAAGCACACCAGGCATTCACTCTGCCTGAGAACTCATTAAGGCGTTTAAGCCAACCTTCCACAGGATCTGTTTTTTTCGCAGAAAAATATATAGTAGACAACAGTGGTTATGGGTCCGTATCCCTTCCATGTTCCAGAGAACAAGTACCCACTGTTACCTGATAGTTTTCCAGTCAGTGATCCTCCTTTGAACCAAAAGTTAGATGCCTAGTAGATTTCTCTTTGAACTAATAGCATAAAACTTTATGGTAGGATTACAAAGACACACTATCAGAATGCCTTCAAGCCCATTTTACAAGCTGTGTCATCGACCAACTGGCGCTTGAGGCCCTTTATGAACGGATCTGCCAGGTTCTCCTGACTCCGAACATCAACCACTGCAATTACACCTCTTTTGATAAGATCGTGTACTGCCCTGTGCTTCAACCGCACAGTCCTCTTCTTCCCGTTGAAGAGGTCATTTGATGCCACCGCCGCAGTCGCCTGGTTGTCACAGTATATCGGTATCGCCGGTATCTGAGCCCCAACCACTGGAAGATCATACATGAGCTCCCGAAGCCATTCTGCTTCATCTGCTGCAGTTTCAAGTGTATAGAATTCAGATTCCATGGAGGAATGAGAGAGTATAGTCTGCTTCTTCGACTTCCACAATATAGCAGCTCCACCCAAGGAAAAGACATATCCACCTGTGGATCTCTCGCTTTCCACCTCTGAACACCAGCTAGCATCACTGAAGCCTTCCACTACTGTCGGATATCCGTTGTAGTGCAGTGCATATGTCTGAGTTTTTTTGAGATATCTCATCACCCGCTTCACAGCTTTCCAGTGCTCAACCCCTGGGTTGCATGTGAACCGACTCAGCATTCCCACGACGAAAGCTATGTCAGGCCTTGTGGCAGTGGTTGCGTACATCAAACTTCCGATAACGCTAGAATACTCCAACTGCATGACGCTTTCCCTTGAATTTGGCTTCAGCTTCTGATCACACCTGTATGGCGTATCGATCCCTGGAAGATCCTTATACCCATAGCGTGTGAGCATCTTCTCAATGTAGTGAGATTGTGACAGCGCTACTCCAGTGTCTGTCCGGATGATCTTTATGTCCAAGATGACATCTGCATCCCCCAAGTCCTTCATACTGAACTTGGTTGAGAGGAACTTCTTTGTCTCTGTGACACAGCCTATATCCGTACCTAGGATTAGCATGTCGTCCACGTACAGACAAACGATGACTCCTCTTCCATCAGCGAACTTTGTGTAAACACATTTGTCCGTCTCGCTGACTCTGTAGCCGTTTGACCTAATAACTTTGTCAAACTTCTCATGCCACATCTTGGGAGCTTGCTTCAAACCATACAATGATTTTACTAACTTGCGGACTTTGTCTTCAAGACCTTTGACGACAAATCCATCTGGCTGTTGCATGTAAATCTCTTCGGTCAGCTCCCCATTCAGGAATGCGGTCTTTACATCCATCTGATGTATCACCAACTTATGTATAGCTGCTAGAGCGATTAACATCCTGATGGTGGTCATCTGAGCTACTGGAGCGTACGTGTCAAAGTAGTCTATCCTCTGTTTCTGAGAAAATCCCTTGGCTACCAGCCTGGCCTTGAACTTGTCAATAGTTCCATCTGCCTTCATCTTCTTCTTGAAGATCCATTTACATCCAATGGGCTTCTCTCCTTCAGGTAGATCTACCAACACCCATGTGTTATTGGAGGTGATAGAGTCAAACTCGTCATTCACTGCCTCCTTCCAGAAGATAGCATCTCTGGTCTTCATCGCCTCATCATAGGTAAGCGGATCTGCTTCCACATGATAGGTGACAAAGTCATCTCCAAAATCTTTCGGTCTCCTCGCTCGCTTAGCTGACGGCTCTGCGAGTTCTGGTACAAGAGTTGTTTCCTCAACAACAGCTTCTTCTTGGACTACTGGCCCATATGAGATTTCAGTCTCATTTGCACCTACATCATTTTCCGGAATTTCCGAAAGAACAATGTTTTTGTCTTTTGCAAACTTGTCTTCAAAGTATTCAGCATCGCGAGATTCGATGATATGATTTGACTCAATATCAAGAAATCTCCTAGCATCACTTTTCTCGGCATACCCCAAGAAGATCGCCTTCGTAGTCCTTGTCCCTAGCTTCTGAATCTTCAGATCTGGGAGCTTCACATACGCCAGACACCCCCACACTCGAATGACATTCAAGTTTGGTCTGACTTTGAACCAGAGTTCATGAGGAGTTACGTCCAAAGTTGCATATGGCACTCTATTTAGAATAAAAGTGGCCGTCAATGCAGCTTCTTTCCAGTAGCATTTAGGAAGACCCGCGGTTAGCAGCATTGAGTTCATCATTTCTGTCAACGTTCTGTTCTTCCCTCCGCTACTCCGTTGGATTGAGGAGAATATGGAGCAGTAGTCTCACATATAATTCTATGTT
>JANAVB010014203.1:0-125000 GCA_029216955.1 Iris pallida
GTACATGCATTTATCTTTTCATCCATTCATTCATGCATTGCATTTATCTTTTCGATCAACAATCTAGTAAAACAAGGCTAAACTAGGTCAATAAGACAACATCTTGGGTTACATTGGTCAACTGGATTACATTGGATGTGAAAATCTGTATCGTAAGACAAACTAAACATAATTAGTATATAATCATGTAACTGGTGGATCCGCTAGCTAGTAAGCCGGATGTACTTAATATCAGAGAGTATCAGATTAGTATCAGTATATAGGTTAGGTAGACCGTATAAAACGCATATCGGAATAGTAGGCCGAATAGGAGGCCGAGATAGTCGAATGAGAAGAAGGGAAGAAGGGAGGAGCAGATGGGTCCAGAGCCATGGTGGAGGAGGAAAAGTAACATGAGAGCAGTTTCCGCCGTAACATCTCCTGGCTCAGCTGGCAACTGAAGTCCAGATGCTACAAAGGACGATCCTTCGCTGAAATCGACTACAACACCCATCAGTTCAAGTTCATTCCTAGATGAGTATATTCCAATGCCATAGAGGAAGGTCAACAAACTAATGGCTTCTATGGCATTGGAATCTACTCATATAGGAATGAACTTGAACTGATGGTTGTTGTAGTCGATTTCAGCGAAGGATCGTCCTTTGTAGCATCTGGACTTCAGTTGCCAGCAGAGCCACAGGACATGTTACGGCGGAAACTGCTCTCATGTTACTTCTCCTCCTCCACCATGGCTCTGGACCCATCTGCTCCTCCCTTCTTCCCTTCTTCTCATTCGACTATCTCGGCCTCCTATTCGGCCTACTATTCCGATACCGATACTTTGAACCTTGATCTTAACACAAACCTATATACTGATCGATACTAATTCGCTACGCCCGATACTAAGTATATACGGTCGATACTGATAGCGATAGTCCGATACCGATAGCGATAGTCCGATACCGATAGTTCGATCGATACCGATAGTTTGATACCGATAGCGATAGTCCGATACCGATAGCGATAGTTCGATACCGATAGCGATAGTCCGATACAGATACACATGGACCTACATATCTATATATCACTAGTAGCCATACTCCTCTACATACTACTCTACACTAGGATCTAGTAACCATATACTAAGTCAAAATCTAGGGTTTGACTGAATATGGGTTAACTTTCTGGTCAAACTAAGTCAAAATCTAGGGTTTGGTCAAACCTAGACTAGTCAACAAGGTCACTTAGACTATTAAGTCAATTCTATGATATACTAACTCATAACTAACTATAGGCCAATATAACTAGGATATCCTAGGATACCATAATACTATATCATATATACATATCAAGGTATATATATCCAATGTCTATAGTCTAAACATATATCCCTTACAAGGACTCTCAAACACATTACATAGTGTAGCATCTCATTAGCCATATACCTATACTCTAATCCATTACCTACTCTATAACTCAACTGTTACCCACCATACTCTAAGAGCATCTCCAACCCTATTGTCTTGTTATATGTTGTGAATCATATGTGGCATTAGGCACAAGACAATGTCTTGTCTAGGTGGCAAGATTATATTGACAAATGACAATGAAGTAAGAAAATCTTCTCCAATGCAAAATGTTTACTTTTTTCAACTTGGAAGATAAAGTATTAAGATATTTACTTCTTTCCCAACTTTCAAGACAACTACTCATATTCTTTCTTTTTCCTAATATTTTTTATTCATAATTGATGACATGGAGAACAAGACATTGTCAAGTGCATTGTCTAGAACTAGACAACCAACTTCACAATGTCTTGTTTAATTTTTGCCACATAAGCTTCACAATTGATTTGACAATTGCATTGGAGAAGAACTTTTGAATAAAATTTTATCATTCCTATGTGGCAACAACTTTTTTCCAAAGTCACAATAGGGTTGGAGATGCTCTAACTATCTACTTGCATTCACACACATTTATAGCAATATGTATAATATACTCACTAACATCTAACCCTCTCTTCCATTTGTTCCTTTAAATCAACACATATCTATATATAGATAGCCCAAATCTGTAAGGTATACAACCGGTTAGGGTTAGGGTTTACCTGACCGTCACCGCGAGGGGGAGCGACGACGGCGAGGGGGAGCGGCGGTGGAGGTGGCTGCCGGGAAGGAGTAGGAGGAGGAGCGGCGGTGGAGGTGCTCTGGCGAACGGCGGCGGTAGGGGGTCGGGTTCGGCGGGGGCTGCCGGGAAGGAGGAGGAGGAGGAGGAGGAGGTGCTCTGGCGAACGGCGGCGGTAGGGGGTCGGGTTCGGCGGGGGCTGCCGGGAAGGAGGAGGAGGAGAAGGAGGAGGAGGAGGAGGAGGAGGTCGGAGAGGCGGTGGAGGAGGAGGCTGGGCGGTGGAGGAGGAGGCTGGACGGGGTCGGTGCTCGCGGCGGTCGGTGGGGGTCGCCGAGGGCGCGGTCGGACGGGGGTCGAGGGGACAGGGGTGCTCGGGGTCGGGAAATAATGGGAGGGGGGGGAAGGAAAATATTGGGGGGAGGGGAAATGGGGGGAAGTGAAATCGAAACTGACCTATATTCGCACATTAGCGACGTAATATAAGCGCGTCGGTAACCGTCGCAACTTTATTGATATTAACGACGCTATAGTAAAAACGTCGCCAAACGTCGCTAATATCAATGATATTAGCGACGTTCACCGACATATCCGCGACGTGAGTTTTTTAATACGCAAATGTAGTTACTATACGACGCTGAACATTGCTGAACGTCGCTAGTAGTGACGTCTTGCGACGTCATAAGAAAACGTCGGTAAATTGTTTTTTATCTGCGACGTTTTCGGAAAACGTCGCAAATTACGTCGGTAATATGACTTATTTTGGTAGTGGACCCTCTCATTCTTCCGCAGCGGGATCGTACGCAGACAAGCTTATATCAGCCTGGGCCACCCTAGCGCCGGTCCCCGAGATCGAGCTGCCCGATATCGTCCATCCCTATTTGTCTAACTCCAACAAGATCCTCGTGCCCTTCTTGCCTGACGAGATCACATCTCTGTCAGTGACTTTTAGTCACACCTTTGTCCTAAAAATTTTATCTGGCTGCCCAAAACTGTCGTGGGTCCAGGCCGAGGTTGACAGCTGGGGCTTCTCACCGGGGTGCAACATAGCCCCCATGGACCCGAAACACATTTATATCAATCTCTCATCAGAATCAGACTACATGTTAGTTCGGACAAGAGATACATGCAGGATTGATAATGTCCCTTGCACGATCGTTAAATGGTCTCCTGACTTCGACACTTCCGAATATTCTGTAATAATCTCAGTATGGGTGACACTCCCAAACCTCCCTCTGACCTGCTTCACCCCAGCAGCCGTGAAGCGTATTGCAAAATCCTTCGGGACGTACATGGCCATGGCGAAGGAAACTCGAACCCTCTCTAAGGGTAACTACGCCAAAATATGCATGGAACAAGACCTCTCAAAGGACATCTCTAATCAAATCCAAATCTCACTAGGTAGCAAGACGCTCACCCAGCAAATAACTTTCGACAACAACACCATCTTCTGCAAAGACTGCCATAAGAGAGGTCATCTCACCGACCTCTGCTTCAAAGCACACCCTGAGCTAAAGAAGATGAACACCTAGAAGGCTACCTCCAATCAGCACAAAGATACTCAACAACCCTCCATCTCACCTTCCCCCAACATCCACATCCGCTTCGAAGCTACGGCCGAAACCCTCCACAAACCAACACCCAACCCCCTCATCGCGGTATCCTCTGAAATACCTTCGGAGCCTCCCCTTACAGGTGCCGACTCGGGAGTCATTTTCCCGGCAGAAGGAACTCCCAAATCTTCCACTATTCTTAAGAAGAGTCCCATCGCTCACACCAAATCCCCTTCCCTAAACCTCGCCAACAAATTCGATATCCTCGTTAAGGACCTTTCCAAAGACCTTCCCGAAGCACATATGGAGCATATGCCCTCGGATACCAATCAAGTACCAGATGACGACGAAACATGAGAAGGCACCGATATAGCCGAGGAGGAATTATACGATGATGATGTCTTCGGATGTTCTCCAGTTCACACACCAGAAGCAACACACATCGCGGATGGTCTTAACACGATAAGGGAGTCGTTGTAACACCCACTTTTCTAAAATGAGGGTAATTTTGAACTTTTGTAAAAGTTTATTATTTAATAATAGAATTTATGATTTATGGAAATACCTATTTAAAATTGGTAAATTATAATTTTGATGTGTTAGCTAGTGAACCCTAGAACTGTTGAGCCTAGAGACTAACCATGACCATAGGGATCTAACCATGTGATTAGAATGACTATTTACAACTTTTTAGGCTAAGGGTATTTTGGTCATTTTGTGACTTTTGAATTATTTAGGATTTTAATTAATTGGTGAATTTTAGATTATTTTAATAATATTTAAATTAATGTATTATGATTTTGTTTATTTTTCATATTTTAATATGTTGGAAATTTTTTATATTTTTAATATTGTTTTTATTGGATTTGTTTAGTCGGGTTTGAGTTTCGTCTCGTTCCGACTTGTATTGTGACCCGTGTAGCTTAAACTCTAGATGAGACCCAATATTAAGTTAAGCATGGCCCACAAAACCCAACATTTAAGTTAGTTAATTAAACTAATTTTTATCATGTTAGAATGGTTAAGTTAGAGACTCAAAACTAGATCATTTTGACCCCAAACTTGAACCTAGTCTAGACTTAACCATATGATACTAGAGAGAGGCAATTAGGAAATTTCCCATTAGCCCTAACGGACTCATTATGGCAGCCACCTTTAGGGGAGAATGATTCATTTTATTTATTACAATCTTGCCTCTTTATTTTCTTTTTGTTCTTCCCTAATTTTAGAGAGCCTTCCCATTGATTTGATCTCCAAATCAAATTATTCCTTCACCAAACCTTCCTTCAATCATTCCCATTCTCCAAGGGAAGGGTGCTACCAAGGATTGGAAGAGGAGTGCAAGGAGGAGTGTCCACTTTGAGGGATTTTCGTATCGGAGCCGTGTTCTAAAGGATTTCATTGGGATTCCACTCCCAATAGGTAAAACCCATCCTCTAAATCTATTTCCTTTACATATAAATTATTTTTGAGTCCGTAGGATCCATCTTCATGCATATGTCCCATTTAGATTTAAATTTAAGGCCATTTGGAGCTCTTTTGAGGATTTTAGATATGTGTCTTGTGTCCTACTTGATAGATCCCAAATTAGGATACCCCATGTGTATGTATGTATGATAATAGTTTAAATAGATATTTAAATCCAGTTTTAGAATGGTTAGAGAGTGGATTGATCTTAGTTAGGATGGTTAGAATGAGTTTTATTTGGATACCTATGTTTGTATCCAAGTACCTTGGCCTATATGTGTTCTTTTGTCCAAAACAACTCAAATTCGTCTTAATATTCATCCACGTTTTTATTAACCAAAGCAACTTAGAAATGTCATAACTTTTAGCTTAGAACTCCGATTTATCTTCCATTTTTTTTAAAAGAACCGTATCGAAGTTAGCTTTCTAAATATATATTTTAATAAGCCAAATTCTTTTTGTAACTTTCTGTAGAAGTATTTGAGTGTCAGCTGTACGAAAGACGAACGTGTTTCGGTATTTTTGCAATTTTGGGAGCTTTCGGACACAAAAATGTGATCCGTTTGAAGTTTTGGAAAGCTAATACAAAGGGCTACAATATACTTTAATCCTAGAATTTAGTAGAGTCCCAATTGGTACAGTATTGGTTTTAAGTAGAAGAGTGACTATACGATATATGTATTTTGTGTAACCTATGAGCCTATGTAGTATGGATATTAAATAAATATAGAGTATGTAATACATGATATGTTAGATGAATGAAATGATATATATATGATATATATCCTCTTTACATTAATGTATGTATATGGTTGAATGCAAGCATGTAGGAATACAATTAATATAATGTATGTAAACAATGCATAAATGCATGAATGAAAGAATGATATACAATGTATGCATAAAAGTATATAATGAATGCTAGATATGAATGCAAGGTATACATGTAATGATAGATATGAATGCATAATATATAAATAATATAATGCAATATATAATGATAGCATGTATGGTAATGTAGAATATATGATGCAAGCATGTATATGTCCAGTATTTTTCCTTTTCCTTACATTTTCCTTCCCTTCCCTTTCCATTTCAGTTTTCCCCCCTATTTCCCTCTTCTATTTTTATATGTTGTATACAATGTATATAATGTATAGATGCGTTTAAGTATGTAATATGCATGAATGAATGTCATATATGAATGAATGAATCAATCAAAGGTATAAGTAAAATATAATGCATTGTAATGAATGTTAACATATATAATGTATAAAAGTATGTATGTAAATGTGCATGAATATATATATATATATATATATATATATATATATATATATATATATATATATATATATATATATATATATATATATATATATGTATATATATATATCTATGTAACTATGTAAATATGCATGATGTAATATATGCCTATATATATAAATATGTATGTAATGTGGATATGCATGTATGTATGAAGGTATGTATTTATATATATTATCTATTTTATATTATGCATTGTTGTGGTTCATATTGTCTTGTGATTGTGTGAGTGCTAGCCTAGGCTTGGTTAGGCCTAGTGAGACTTGTTAGACTTGTTTGGGCTAGGACTTGACCTAGTTGACCTAATTTGACTAGTGTGGTTGACTAGAGTTGACCAAGTGTTAACTTTAGTCTAGTTTGACCTAGACAGCATGCAGATGCATTGTACATTTTATTTATCATCTCTCGTATACATCTTGACCTGTGTTGCTCTAAATAGGACTCTGTGGCTTCAGTTTGGACCTCTATACCTATCAGCTGTTCAGGTTATCAGGCGAGTACATTCTCTGATCATTTTATATCTTGTTTAGGACTATATTTCCTGTTTTGGATTATTCTACTTGATGCTGACACGTTGGTAACACGGATTAGTACTATATGGATCCCTTCATGAGATGTTATCCCTCTCAGGAGCATCAGATACTCTCATCTCGTGTGTTTCACTTACATCATGTATCTCTTGCTTCTATTATCATGAATCTTCGGGAATCAGCTAGTGACTCATGTACTCTCATGATCACCGAGCCTTCACGAATTAATTCATGAATCACCCTATACGGGTCAAGTAGTTTAGTCATGAATCTTAACGTAACTTGACTGGATCCTTGTGTATTGATTGGGGTTCGGGGGGAGTATGAATGGTCATGTGAATAATATCCAAAGTAGTATAGTCATGAATCACTCTTAGTGTAGTCATGAATCAGTCCTAAGCCATTCACATGTTCATCTTGTACTCTGAATCACTAGCACTGTCTCTCTTTTATAAATCGTAGATATTTACTTACAGTCTCTCTTTTACCTTATGCTATTCTTCAGTTCCTGTATTTTATTCTCTAGCATGTTTATATTTCCTTTTCTGTTATGACTTGTTGAGATGTATTGTGCTCGCCACCGTCCTGACTGGACCTGTTGATAAATTTTACAGATAGCTTGGAGGTTACTTGCTAGCCTAGAGGAGACACAGTAGAGGTTGGAGTAGCTAGCTAGAGTTTTCTTATTTATTTTTAGTTGTCTCGAGTTGTATTTACTTTATGGATTACTGTATTTGAGATTTAGGACATTAAATGGATTTGTGATATCTTAGACACTTAGACTTCTATCTACTTGTATCTTTTTGTGGATTTCAGTTTTATCTATCTATCTTTTTATCGTATTCTACCTTAGATGTGATTGAAACTGTATTCTGCTATGTCACCTCCATTCGGAGTGTATATACTGTACAGGTACCTTATATTGTTAGATGATTGACCTAGGACAGCGTTCTACCGTCGACACTGCGGCGTAGGCTGGACGTACCCACTTCTCGTGTCCTTACTCTAGGATGCGGGTCGTGACAGTCGCCGCCCTATCTGCGAGATTACTTTGACGAATTACAGAGGCCAGTTCACCGGTGGAGGCAGTCAAGGAATATGTCGTCTTTAGAGCCATAACAGAACTTTCGGAGCACATATCTTCGATTCTTCTAAGAATGTTGGAGCTTGAACAGGCCATTGACGCGGCTCAAGGCATTCATTGCAGTGAGCATTCCAACCCAGAGGCGTACTAGCCTCTAAACGCAAGAAAGCTTTGGTGTCCACGGAGCCACGGTACTTACGTTAAACTAACGGTCGGTGTAAGGAGTTACCGACCAAACCTCAGAGACCTCCGTAGTCTGGATTTTGTGGCGAGGGTCCGGTAACCCTCCGGCCCTCACACCGTCTCAGCTACAGCCTCGGAGCTTGCCCAACCCTTCTTTACCCCTTTTTTTGTGTCCCACGGGTTAGCCCGGGCTGGCATTTGGTTTTGCTGTGTCAGTTTTCTTCCGGCGCAAGCTGTTAGTGCTTCCTTTGTACTTTATGTCCTGGCGACCTCCCATCGTAGGAGATTTTGTAGGTGCTTGGGCTATTTCCTGGTGCCAACTTTTGCCTATTAATAATTCTCTTGTTTTTAAAAATATATAAAAATTTTGAGTGGGGTCATATGACCCCACTGGGCCAATACTGGCTCCGCCAATGAGGCTAAACACCTATACAAGCCACCTCATTCCAAATCGAGTACCATATTTTTTGAAGCTCCCCTCGTGGTAGAGGCTGACACTGTTCTCGGGTGTGTTAAATCGTTTCCCAAAGGGACTTCGTGTGGTAGAGACGGCTTGGATGTACTGTATGGCGAGGGGTCTGCTGTGGCCACAGATCTTTATATACAATCACTCCGATGGTTAACTTATGGCTAGGAGGGAGGTGTCCATTGAGTTTAGCTGAGTTCATAGCTTCGGCACCTCTTATGCCATTGCTAAAGCCCGATAATGTAATACGTCCTATCGTAGTAGGGACTATATGGGGCATTTGGTGTCCAAGATCGTCATGAAAGGAGTGGGTAAAGAAATAAAGAATTATCTTAACGATTTTTAGTTTGGGGTAGGCATATCTGGTAGTGCAGAGGCAATTTTGTAAAGTGTGAACATGATGTTGAGTGAGCAACATAAAGATGGATCTCTAGCCATGCTTACAGTGGATTTCTCAAATGCTTTCAATCTAGTAGACATGACGTCACTACTTCAGGAGGTGAGGACGAAGTGGCCATCTATTTTTTTGCGGGTGGAATTTTTGTATAATCAAGCAGCGAGGTTGTACCGTGGAGACGGATATATCTTGTCAACCACTGGAGTACAACAAGGCGACCCTCTGGGGCCGCTTCCTTTTGCTCTTGTGTTGCATCCACTAGTACATAAAATCAGGGATAACTGCAAGCTTCTTCTCCATGCATGGTATCTTGATGATGGGACTATTATTGGGGATTCAGAGGAGGTGGCCAAAGCGCTTGACATCATTTTGCGATCGGTCCAAGAAGGGGTCTTGATTTGAACATCCACAAAACTGAGCTCTTTTGGCCTTCGTATGAGGGCATGAAGCTTCGAAAGGGGTTGTTCCCTATGGACATTACGAGGCCACCGTTAGGTGTGAAGTTGCTTGGAGGGGCTGTTAGCAGAGATAGTGGATTCATTGAAAGGTTGGCAAAGAAGAGAGCTACCAAGGCTATTGAATTGATGCATCTTCTCCCACAATTGAGTGATCCTCAGAGTGAGCTCTTCTTACTATGCTTTTGTATGGGTATTGCCAAACTTTTTTTTGGCCTAAGGACATGCCAACCCAGATACATAAAGGAGGAAGCATCTTATTTCGACTGAGGGTTGCGAGGTTCGATTGAGGACATTATCGTTTGTGGAGGCCAGTTCTTTGGAGATTTTCAATGGTGCCTGGCTTCTTTACCTATTCGGGTCGGTAGCCTTGGGTTGTACTCGACAATAGAGGCTTCATTATATGCTTTTGTGTCCTCCAGGTCCCAATCTTGGGTGTTGCATGATCATATTTTGCGGGACGGTGGGATACGTGGTATGGAATCTGATTTCGAGACTGCTATGGACTACCCTCGTGTTACGATTCCTTCCTTCGACCTTAGTAGGATTACTAGTAAGGACATCGCCCCCTAAAGTCCAATATGCTTTAGCGAGTGCCCTTTTTAGTAAACTTGTTCAGGACATGGAAGTCAAGTTCGATATGACTGTTAGACAGAAAGCGGTTTTTGGATGTCTATAAGTAGTACATGCTCAGGATTTTCTCTCGGCTATCCTAATTGACGGATTAGGCCAACACATGTTACCATTGGAATGCCGCACTATCCTCAGGTACCGCCTCATAATTCCTATGTTTTCAATGGATGAGCCATGTGCAGTGTGCCGTAAGGTGTGTTTAGACACCTTCGGGGAGCATGTAGTTCATTGTAAGGAGCTTCCAGGTTTTAAATACAGGCATGATCTTGTCAGGGATGTTCTTTTTGATGTACTTAGGCATGCAGGAATTTCGACAAAAAAAGAAGCGTCTGTGAACTTTTTGTTTGATCCGTAGGAGGGAAGATCGACACTTAGACCGGCAGATGTTCTGGTTTACGGGTGGATTAGTGGAAAACATGCATGTGTGGACCTAACAGGAGTTTCCCCACTAGTGGGCTTGGGGAGCGGAGGCTTTACTGTGGGACAAGCTGCTCTCAAAGCGGCCTCAGCCAAAGTATCCAAACACGAAAAAGCGTGTGTCGACAAACAATACATTTTTATCCTATTCACATTTGACACGTGTAGTTTTCTAGCACCAGACGCTGTGGAGCTTCTTAAAGGAGTCCAAAAAGTTATGCACAGTAATGTTATGTCTCCCAGGTCTATGGAGGTAGTACTTAAGAGGATTGGTTTTGCCATCCAAATGGGCTGGCGGCCCAGCTTGTTGCCCGCTTTCCATCTATTTCGGTGTAATCTTTCTCTCTTAACTATAGTTAATCTCAAATAAAGTAGAAACATGGAGTAAATTATAAGATCTAAGCGATAAAAGTTCAAAAGAGAGCAGTGAACTTACAACTACAGAAGTAATTTAACCTAGGCAAACAAATTATTTCCAAAGGAAATAATAGAGAAACTAGGAATTTTAATCTGCTTCTACCAGGATATCTTGTAGAAAATAAATTATGAAGAATAAATCTGACAGATGCCACTAAAAAGTTAAAATTAATCAATCTCTCCGTTTCTGGGTAAAGTAAATAGGAAAAAATCTATTCAAAAAAGGAAAGATTAGAGAGAAAATTCCTGAATCAAAATACATACTTGAAGATTACTACAAAATCTGCCATTCAAAACAATTAGGGATGTTGAAATGTGGCTTGTGCAACAATATCGCCCACTTAAAGATGACTTTTCGCATCATCTTGGAGCTGGTTGCAGGTCAATTGGGTGAATCCGAATTGTGTTGTCTAGAGGCTTAGTTTCGTCACAATAAATAGGAGTTGCTTGACATTCTATATGTACATAACAAGGGATTATAGTGTATGCATAATGTAGGTTTAGCTTTGGTTTCTTTTGTCATATACTCTATAACTATAAGAGTTTCTGGAACAGAGCTAACATAACTTCTCCTGATTACAACCAGAAGAGAAAGCCAAGGGCGGAGCTAATTCCAGGCCTTGTTTTAGTGTAAAACAAGATTTGAGAGTAGCTCGACCCTTGTCATTCTCTTTTGGTGGCAACCAAATTTTTTCTATTCTCTTTATCTAGCTCATATAACATCAGTAAATATGATTATAGAATCATCGATAGACATATTATAGATATCGGATTACTACTGTAACCCCAGTCTAGGCAGTTTCGCACAAGACATATATACCAGGTTCATCCTAAACTATTGAACAGCATCGAGTAATACACCCCATACGTGTTGGGATCGAAGTGCAAAAAATGTTCCCCCAAACTAGAGAGTCGTACGAGAGAACCGAGCAAAAGTACACAAACCAAAAATGCCAAACACAAATCGCAAACACATATATTTTTGATGTAGAAAACCCAAATGAGAAAAACCACGGGAGGATCGGAGTCCAAACATGAAGAACCTCCACTAATGGAATAAAGAGAATACACCCTCTATAAGCTCCTCCTGATCCAAATGGATCACCATAATCACTTGAAAGAAGAAAATTTTATTGTAGACTCTGAAGAACAAGAGATGTCAAAAAATTATTCGAAGCGATCTCTCCTTCACAATAGTCTTCAATCCTTTCTCTCTTTTAAAGGTTGTAAACACTATTGCTCACTTTTTGAGATATATTTTATGGTGATGAAACACCAAGTATATATAGCCTCAAGCCTACAACTAATTGAGGTATTCTACTATATGTAGGAATACTCAATCTAAACTATTGATATATTCCTATCATATATAGGAATACCCAATCCAACTCCATTGGAATATTCCTACTATATATATAAATATCCAATCCAAATCTATTAGAATATTTCTATTAAATATAGGAATACCCAATCCGACTCCGGAGTATTTTTTCCATGGGTTGGGAACCCCACCCACCAACAATCTTTCCTTCACAACTAGGTGGAGGAACTCGTCATCTCGACGATCTGCCCTACAGTACTCAAACTTTCCATTTGGTATAACCTTCGTGAGCATGTCCGCTCCATTATCATCAATATGGACCTTCTCAAGCATCGCATCCTTCTTCTCAACCACATCCCGTATCTAATGACATCGAGTCTCAATGTGCTTGGACCGACTATGAAATGTCTGGTTCTTCACAAGGTGAATGGCACTCTGGATATCGCAAAGCAAACTATACTGCTCTTGCTTTAGCCCCACTTCCTGCAACAGCTTCTTCATCCATAACAACTCCTTGCAAGCTATAGAAGCATAGAATTTCAGGCGTATCCGAAGACCAAAGTGTCTATGCGCTACAAACATCATGCTTCGAAGACACGAGATAAATGTCAGCGCATCATTCAAAAACAGTAGAGATAAAATGCACATAAAGAGTAGATTTTTTTATTTCATATGAAAATCTATTACATGGCTAAAATGATTACAATAAAAAATGTCTAGTACAAAGAAGCCTAACTCTATAACTAGGCGCATTGACTCAGCTAGGCGCATCACTCTGACATCTCAGCATAGACGTATCATTCCTCCTCATCATAGCTAAATCACTTCCTCGTCAAATATGCGAGTGCTTCGGCTAATGAAGTGTTTATTGAGCAGAATTCGGGTTGACAATCAATCCAAATATGGTAGCTCTTCCAGCATAACAAAAGTCGGGGCACGATGACCCCGATCTTTGGATGCAGCGGGCACCCAATGCCATCTCGTAGAAGAACACTGCCGACAATGGGCTCGAACATAAGTTGTTGTAACGAACTTCTTTTTTATTTTTTATTTATTTCTTATTATAAATAAATTCATGAAAATCTTCCCCCTTTTTTTTATTTTTGGCGTGTCATGCCAAAATAGTGTATGTAATAAGTCAAGGTAATCCATTTTCTAAAAAAAGATCTTGGAGATTGTGCTAGTAATATTTGTTTGTTTCTCTCTTCATCTTTAGATTCTTATCTAATGATCCGGGACGTAATCCTGGACATGAGTGTTCGACATGACAAAAGTTTGGACGAACTTTTTGTATATTAAACATAAAAAATGAGTACAATCGATTCTTGTGTGAAGAAATCTAAGTACATAAGTTTCTGGAAAAGTGTGACGGTGGAGATCGAGTATTGCAGCGGCTCCTTTACTTCGTTGACGATCCGATGATGATATGAGACTTGTTCTGCCTTTCTGGAGCATTCGATGGAATTCTAGGGTTGCTGATCAAGAGGACGTCGAAGTTGAAGATTTTGATAATTCTGTAGATCTTTTTCTCCTTGTCGATCATGTTGTTGGGAGAAAACCTCTCACATTTATAGGGAAGAGGGACACATATGCGATGTGCATTAGGGTTTTGAGATATGAAGGAATCTGTCGTCCTTGTACGGGATGGGCTTCTGTGGCACTGACACATGGCGGGTGTTGAGATTCCTCTCAAACGAGATCTCTGGTGGTTATCAAAATAATCGAAGGAGGTGACACGTGGCATATATTGATTTGCTTGTTCGGTTGTAGCCGAGCAAATCTTAGGATTTTATCTCAGATTTGGATTCTGTGTAATGTTCGTCCGAGATTTAAATCAATCTGATAATATATTCGTATTTATCAACTTGATTAATCTCAATCATGTCCTTGAGAGAGGCGGTTAAAGCAAACCGATTGGGTGGAACCATGTCGTCTGTGCTTCAGGCAAGGCTGGTTGCGCTTCTGTGGTGACGAGTAGACTGTGCCTGTGGAGATGGAGCCTTTGTGCTTTAGGGCGACAAGTGGACTATGTTTCAAAGGCAACAGAGCCTCTATGCTTTTAGGGGCAACGAGTAGGCTGTGTTTCGGGTAAAGTTACTGTACTTTAGGGTGACGAGTAGGTTGCGCCTTCAGATTGATCATTTTACTGTGCTTTAGAGTAGCTGTTGGGCTTGTGCAGGAGGCAAACGGTGTCTCCCAAGTATTTGCTAAGAAAAAGGGGACGTTGAATGGGTCGAGTATTTGGATCGAAGCAGTTGTGCCTCCGGTTGGAGACAGCTTAGCTTTTAAGTCTTCTTTTCAGGAGAAGTAAATAACTACCCATGAATGCAGACTCCTTTTTAACTGTCACCATTAATTAAGGAATTCCAAGGAGCATTTGAACAGTTTGGAGACTCACTTGAATGGGCCTGTTAATTGAGACCCATTGTGCCGAGTCCTAGGCTCATCCCATTAATGAGGGAATTTTGACCGTCGGCCAAGTGACCTATAGTTTGGACCACTCTCGGTCCTATAAAAGGGGAAGTATTCCTCTGAAGAGTCACTATCCTCTTCCTGGCACCCTTCACCACCATGTTTGATCCAGACTTAGCTTCAGACGGCCACTGGCCTTGTGTAAGTCGACTATTGGTTGGGGCTTCTCTCGTTCGAAGGGGCCATAGTCTTGTAGAAAAACTCTTTGTAGAAGGAGCCGTCACTGCTCTTGATAAGTATCCAAGTATCCTCCCTATGGAGTTTGACTCTGGGCGACATCTTGGAGGTCTTGGAGTCCTGACGATCTAGTTTGGTTCGGTTGTCAGCCTGAAGTGCTATAGGTTGTACTATGCTTTGCTCGTTCTGGGCTTTACGACCTGTTGCGCGTTCAAGGAGCTCGGTCTAATAGATGCTTCAGGAAGTTGCTTGCTTTGGCCGAGCAATTGACGCACGTTTGGAGGGTTATGCGTACAAGAAAGTCAGAATGTACCTTGATGGAGATCAATCTTCTAGTATACGTACTAAGAAGAAAGATGCTTGCACTTTGATGAAGAATAAGTCTATTATAGACTCCTCTCGGGTCTGCTGAACCTGTGATCGATCCTTTGTAGAAGAAGTAGGATTAGTCCTTTATGTATAGCCTTGATGAATCTGTATCTTTGTAGGCATAAAATAATAAAAACTTCTTTTTGTAACTTCTGTTGTCTTTTTAATACTTGATCTGCGCCTCTGTATCATCCGTACTGTGGTGGAGGAATGTTATCAGCTGAGTTTTTCATGCCTCTACAAGACCTTCTTCATTTCTGTATAAAAACTCTTATGTTCCTTCACTTTTTTTTTCAACATGAGGGGTCATTATAGAAGACACGCATAACCAGAGGTAATATGAACATGGTAGGCCTAATCTTCGCTGGGATATAAAATAATAATTCAGAGGTAGTATGAACGTGAACTATTTTCTAAATAGCCATGATAATTATAGGATCAATACAGAGAGAACGACTACTCAGAGGTAATATGGACGTGGCAAACACCGAATCTTTGTAGAGAAACTTTCCTTACTCAGAGGTGATATGGACATGGTAAGGATATAATCTACAGGGAATAGAACGACTCAGAGGTAATATAGACGTAAAGGGTTCTATAAATGACAATGTGGAGGATTGTCATGGAAATGGTACTTTACTCAGAGGTAATATAGACATGGCAAGCATCCTTCTACTAGAATAACAGTTCAGAGGTAATATAGACGTGGCTATATTCTAGGGAGTTATGACAACTTTAGGGTTATCGTAACGGGGGTGACTACTCAGAGGTAATATGGACATGGTATACACGGTTATAGAAGGACACTTCAGAGGTGATATGGACGTAAAATATTTTCTATGTGGTCATAATGACACAGAGTCTTCACAGGAGATGCAGTACTCAGAGGTGATATGGGCATGGTAGATGCACAACCTGGCGTAAAAAAGTGATCCAGAGGTAATATGGACGTGGAGGGCTTTACTTACTGGGATTTAGTGTAGGAGGGTTGAACAAGTTTTCACCAGGATCTACGAGCACTCATGAGGGCACAGGAGCTCCTGTTGGTGTTGCTGATGAAGATGGGCTTAGGGAAAGTTTCATCCTCTAAGTCATCTGGACGACCTCCTCCTCGGTGGGAGGCACTCGCTGTTCAAAATGCCATTCCCACTGAGAGCCAAGGTGTTGAGCTCAGGGTTCTTCTTCGAAGAAATCGAGTACCCGATCTTTTTCCTCTGCGGGATCATCTGTGGAAACCATGTTGATGGATAGTTCCTTCTGGAGGTCCCGGCCTATACTGGTATCAGAATCCCAGGTAAAAGAGTCGAAAGAATACAACTGAATGGAGCCTCCGGTTCGGAACCCTCTGAAGTGGTCGTGGGAATAATATACCACATCCTCGGCGAGTACGTTGGTAGTAGTTCTGAGGCTTCCCCTTTGGAGTACAAACTCATAAGGAAAGCCGTCGACCTTTGCCGTAGTTCAGCCCTTTGTTGCTGTTCAGGTCGTATCACATCTTCTGGATGAGATATTTGGCTTGAGTAGCATAGTAGTAGAGCTGCATCTTGCTGTCATCGGGTTCCGGTTCTCCTGGGGCTGGCCGCTGCGGATGTTCCAGCCGACCGAAGACGATAGGTTCCTCCTCCGGGTTCCTTGGCAGGACTAGGAAGTAGGAGCCTTTGGAGGGGACAACAAAGTTTACAAGGTTGGCGATTGTTACTTGCGTTTGTAGAGTACATAGAGCGTCGTCTCAGAAGTACTTAGTGTTCCAATGCGCAAAGGAGTAATTCGAAGACAACTTCCTATTAATAAACTACAAAATTTTATCCCGAGGGATTACATCATCTAAAGACTGTGCCTCGGTATTGGCACAGATGTCATCTTATAATTCCTTGTGGGCAGGAGCTGCTGCAGAAGGAGGTGGAGGAGATTTTTGCTTCATCTTGATCACCGTGGGAGGCGCAGCCAGAGTATCCTACGGTTTTGAAGTGGGTGTCGGGGCCTTTCGGGAGAGCTTTATTTGCAGGTGCTTAATACTGTCGGAGGCGGCCGTGCTGGAGCCTTGCCCCGGAGTTTGATAACCAGGGGAGCTGGAGTCTTAGGTGGCTTCCCTTCCAGTCGAACCCTTATGGGTCCTTCTGTGACGGCTGTAGCTTCTACTTCGTCGTTGACATCGTTGGACTCATCGTCCCAGGGGAGTGGTTTGTATAGATCGACATCCGTACAGTATGCTTTGAGACCTCAGAACGGGTCAATTTCAGCAAACTCCGTCTTGACAGTCGCGTCACTGGCCACGTACTTCATGCACTGGTGAAGGATAGAGGGGACGATCATGTACTCATGGATCCATGGCGGTCTAAGCAACATGTTGTAGTTTATGTCCTCATCGATGACGTAACAGGTAACCTCAGTATGAAGATCACCTATTTGGTACTTCAATCGAATCTTACCCAGAGGCTCACTCTTTCACGTGTTGAAGCCGCTGATGGTGGTATTCGATGTCGTGAGATAGTGCATCGGGATCCCTAGAGTTTGGAGCAGACTTCGAGGGATAATGTTGAGCAATGAGCCCGGGTCAATGTGAAAGCGATCGACCTTGATGGCACCCACGTATCCTATTTAGTACAGGCCGGGTCGGTTGTGCCAGTTGTTCTTTAGAAACATATCGTGCTGCATGAAGGTGATGTTAGGAATCACCTCGACCATGCTATGGCAATATGGACATGTAGCAGGGTCATCCTTGGGATGCTTCACCTGTGTGAGTTAAGCCTCTGCATTCTGCAGTGCCTCGCTGAGGGCATCCCTAGTTGCTTTAGAGAACCGGAGAAGCTCAAAGAATGATAACTGAGCCGGGGTGTTGGCCAGCTGCGCTAGTATGTCGATGTTGCAGGGCTTGATCGGGCCTACTGTCGAGTCCTTTCGTAGAGGCTTATCGAAGCGGACCTCCTTCTGCTTCTGCTTATCTACGGCAAAAGGTTGAAAAGGTCTAGCTTGTGCTGTATCAGGGGTAGAATGGGTCGTCGATGGGGACGTCTCTTCTTCAGGGGTTGGTTTTCCTCTCGCTGGAGAGCCGAACGAGTGGTCACCCTGGTGTCTTTTGCCGAGAAGGAGACCATGCGACATGTCCTAACCTTCTCCCTTTAGCCGGACGCACTGTTGGCATAAATATGTCAGGAGTGAGATCTTGATAAACCCATATCACTTCACCTTGCTGTGTTGTGAAGGGAATGAGGCCCTGAGCATTGTCCATGGCAGACGGAAGGTTGACGACTTCCATAATTGCCTTTAGGATAGGGATGACACCGTCTTGAGTCTCGGCTATCAGGAAGGTCCGGAATTGTATCGTGACCATGTTGGCCGTCACAGTCTTTTCCTTGTAGTCAAGGGAGATGACTTTGACGTCGATAAGATGTTGAATCTGTCTTTTCAACACATAACAGTCGCATATTGAGTGGTGGATGTACTGGTGGTAATGGCAGTACTTAGGATTATCCACCTTTTCTACTTTGTCAGGACGCTTGGGAGGTAGAAGCTGCATCCTGCCGCCCTTGGTCAGCATCTTGAATAATTCGAGCATGTCTTCGTCATTGAAGGAGTAGGTTTCCTTCGGCTGGCTTGGATCTCATGAGCATTGTACCCTTTGTAATATTGACGGCCATAGCTTGCTTACATTTACCGTCTCTTACTCGCTTTCCTTTATCTTCAATAGAGGGGTAGTTCAGACCTAGGAGTTGTGCGTCCTGTGTCTTCTTTTGAGCTACGTCTGCTTCAGTAATGAAGGACGTCCACTCGGTGCAGGGAGCACTATGCCACAGTTTGATGGCAGGGAGCGTATTCTTACAGCATGAATCCATGAGCATGGGTTCAGGCATGCCTGGAGGTAGCCTTAAGGCGGCCAGGCGGATGCATTCAATGTACGCTTATACGGGCTCATTTTCTTTCTAAACGATGTCCATGAGAGTAGACATCATAATGTCCAGCCCCCCTCCGTAGAACCATTCCAGGAACATGTTCTTCAAAGTCTTCAAACGATTTAATGCAGTTGTCGGGCAAACTGCATAACCATTCACAGGCCACACCCTGTAGAGCTCCAACGAAGATGCTGGTGAGAAGGGCATCGTCCTTTGGCAGGTGTCCTATTACCGAGGCAAAGTACCTCAAGTATCGTCTGGGCGACTCTTTAGTATCATAAGGGGTGGTAGTCTGTGGTTTATATTTGGAAGGATAAACCATAATGTCCCACTCAGCAGAATAAGGCGGCCGGATACCCATCTTTTGGAGTGTGGCTTGCTTTTCTTTGGCATCGTGGCGAGCGTATAACTCCTCGAGTGCTTGTTGTATTTTGTTGGATACCGTTGGATAGATGGTCAACGGAGTGGCCGACGATTGCGTGACTTGGTTTATGATGGGCAGGTTACTAAACCCATCATGAACTGTCAGAGCCGCAGGTGTGAAGGCAGTGGGAACCAATCTGTCGACCTTGATCTCCAAAATGACAGAGGCTAAAGTCTGCATGGATATGTTCAACGCGTTAAGACTTTCTTCGAGAGCCTCAATGTGTTTCTGCTTATCAGTACTTCCGCTTGATTCTTCATTGTCACCAGCCGCCGTGTGCATAGATGCTATGTGCGTGTAAGTAAAAGGGGTGGTAGATCTTTTGCTTTTTGGTTCGGAGTGCTGGTGCTCATCGTCTTGTGGGAAGACTGGCAAGTTGTGATCGTCCTCTAACTCGATATTGTTCCTACCCTTGGTCTTCTGACTACTTGCGTCCGCAGAAGTGTCGGTGTCATACATCCCTTCGTCATGCTAAAATGAAGGGTTGTTATACACCGTAGCAGGCTGGCTACCCGCAGTAGGTGCAGCGGTCGATGAACCGTATTCATGTGATGATGATCCGTCGATGGAGCACGTGTGTTGGAATATGCCTTCCTTGAGCACAGGCTTTTTTCTACCCCTAGGCCAATTTTTGGACTTGGCAACCGAGGAAAGGGGTTTCTTGGATAACTTTTTCTGGGATGGAGAGTCTCGAGCAACATTGCAAGAAGCAACACGGAGCACTTCTTCCTTCTCACAAGTTCTCGGTCGCAGCCTTTGAAAGACGGACCTCCTCTTCGGCGTTGATGGATCTACTTGACAACAACAGTAGTTGATGGTAATCTGAGTACAGTTAGATCTTGATTTAGACACCAACTGCGTCTCAAATTCTTCTCTTATCCTACGTTCGCAGGGAGCAGAAGAAGTCATCATGCCTCTACTTCCTTCGTGTACACAAGAGCGCTGTGCGCAGCCGAAAAGGTATGGAGAAGGCATTCTTCTTTCGAGTTCCTGTGGGTGAGATCCGAGTATGCCTCGATCAGTAAGTCACTGATGACGTACCCCCGGCCTTGAGTAGTGTGAGTGGCTGCTCAAAGGATGACGGGGTTCCGCCGGACGAAGCTTCGGAGTGTCTGGGATGGTCTTGTATAGCTTTCCACTGGCTGCACGCGTTACTGTCAACGCGAGCCTCCGGTCCGCCATTGGCGTAACACTTTGATCGTGTGGGGCAAGTGCTGCCTTGGATCTCCTTGTACCACGATTAGATGATGAGTAGTATTCAAAATCCAACATGCCATACCTGATGGGCCGGTTATTCTGTCGAAGATAGAAGTTTTCACCGGTGCAATATCCTCTACGAGCAGGCGAGCCGTCATCTGCTCCTTTCGATATTGCACCTTTGTCACACTTGCCATAGGATAGACGTGATCTTCTCTGCATTTTTCGAGCATAGGATCTGAAAGAGATGTCCTGGCTTCAGCGGTCGAAGGGATCCTTCGGGGCTTCATCGACGAGATGGTCTGAGACATAGTCCCCTTCCTCGTGCTGCTCGTCGCAGCCGCCTTAAGCACCCAGGTCCATCGAGTCATCTTCGGTTTTACGAACTGCTTCGAAGGGCTCGACTTTTCTTCAGAAAGAAGATATTCAAAAGCTTGCTGGTCGAAGCGTACGACCAACATCTTCTGAGAGGATCCCAGCAAGTCATCATCGGATTGCGTCACTACCTTTCCGTTGAAGGAGAAGGTAGTCCCCAACAATGTCTCCATCTTGTTCGACATGACAAAAGGTTGGATGAACTTTTTGTATATTGAACATAAAAAAGGAGTACAATCGATTCTTATGCGAAGAAATCTAAGTACAAAAGTTTTTAGAAAAGTGTGACGGTGGAGATCGAGCACTGCAGCGGCTCCTTTACTCCGTTGACGATCCGATAATGATATGAGACTTGCTCTGACTTTCTGGTGCCTTCGATGGAACTCTAAGGTTGCCGATCAGGAGGACGCCAAAGTTGAAGATTTTGATAATTCTATGGATCTTCTTCTCCTTGTCGATCATGTTATTGGGGGAAAAACCTCTCCTATTTGTAAGGCAGAGGGGCACATATGCGATGTGCATTAGAGTTTTGAGATATGAAGGAATCTATCATCCTTGCAAGGTACGGGCTTCTGTGGCGCTGACACATGGCAGGTGTTGAGATTTCCCTCAAACGAGATCTCTGGTGGTTATCAAAATAACTGAAGGAGGTGATACGTGGCGTGTGTCGATTTGCTTGTTCGGATGTAGCCGAAGAAATCTTGGGATTTTATCTCAGATTTAGATTTTGTGTAATATCCGTCCGAGATTTAAATCAATCTGATAAGATATTCGTATTTATCAACTTGATCAATCTCAATCCTATCTTTAGGAGAGGCGGTTTAAGCAAACTGATTGGGTGGGACTATGCCGTCTGTGCTTCAGGCAAGGTTGGCTGCACTTCTGGGACGACGAGTAGACTGTGCTTTTAGAGACGATGGAGCCTCTGTGCTTGAGGATGACAAGTGGACTATATTTCAAAGACAACAGAGCCTCTGTATTTTTAGGGGCAGCGAGTAGGCTGTCTTTCGGGTAAAGTCACTGTGCTTTAGGGAGACGAATAAGCTGCGCCTTCAGATAGACCATTTTATTGTGCTTTAGAGTAGTAGTCAGGCTTATGCTGGAGGCAAATGGTGTCTCCCAAGTCTTTGCTGAGAAAAAGGGGCCGTTGAACGAGCCGGGTACTTGGATCGAAGCAGTTGTCTGTGCTTCTGAGAGGGGGATGTACTGTCTGCACCTTGGAAGCAAAGGAACACAGTGGGGTGCATGCGCCTCCGGTTGGAGACATCTTGTCTTTTAAGTATTCTTTTTCGGAGAAGTAAATAACTACCCTTGAATGCAGACTCCTTCTTAATTCCCACCGTTAATTAGGGAATTCTAAGGAGCATTTGAACAGTTTGGAGACTCACTTGAATGGGCCTGTTAATTGAGACCCATTGTGCCGAGTTCTAGGTTCATCCCATTAATGAGGGAATTTTGACCGTCGGCCAAGTGGCCTATAGTTTGGACCACTCCCGGTCCTATAAAGGGGAAGTGTTCCTCTGAAGAGGAACTATCCTCTTTCTGGCACCCTTCACCACCATGTTTGATCTAGACTTAGCTTCAGACGGGCGTTGGCCTTGCATAAGTCGGCTGTTTGTTGAGGCTTCTCTCGTTCGAATGGGCCATGTTCTTGTAGAAGAACTCTTTATAGAAGGAACCATCACTACTCTTGAGAAGTATCCAAGTTTCTTCCCTATGGAGTTTAACTCTAGGCGACGTCTTGGAGGTCCTGATGACCGAGTTTGGTCCAGTTGTCATCCTGAAGCGCTACAGGTTGTATTCTGCTCTACTCGTTCTGGGCTTTATGACCTGTTGCGCTTTCAGAAAGCTCGGGCCAATAGCTGCTTCAGGAAGTTGCTTGCTTTGGCCGAGCAATTGACGCACTTTTGGAGGGTTACGCGTACAAGAAAGTTAAAATGTGCCTTGATAGAGATCGATCTTCTAGTATGCGTACTAAGAAGAAAGATGCATGCACTTTGATGAAGACTAAGTCTATTATAGACACCTCTAGGGTCTGCTGAACCTGTGATCGATTCTTTGTAGAAGAAGTAGGATTAGTCCTTTACGTACAACCTTGATGAATATGTACTAGATCTTTGTAGGCATAATAATAACAGAACTTCTTTCCATATCTTCTGTTATCTTTTTAATACTCGGTCCGCGCCTTTGTATCATCTGCGCTGTGGTGGAGGAATGTTATCAGCTGAGATTTTTCATGCTTCTACAGTGAGGAATAAAAATATTTTTTTATTTTTCTTTACTTTTTTCTTTATTTTGTTTTTTTTGTATGTCCATAGGCCTCCCGGTGCGTCTCAGTCTTCTGAAAGAGTTTGTCGTCAAAATTAAAGCTTCTTTGAGCGACGAGATCCACAATCCACAATGCCCAGGAGGATCGGTCGGGTTCATCTCAAATGAGAAGTTTGGATGAAATGAACGAGCAAACTCTCTGTACTGCTATTTATAGGCCATGGCAAATCAAACTCATGCGCCAAATGGCAAATTCTCCAAATTAAATGCAATGAACTTGCATTGATGGTGATGAATCCGCCATCTCAAAATTAGCAAAGTGAAAGTCATCCTCGAAAGACTCAACAAAGCTGATCAAAGAAGATGCGCCACGCAGCTTATGCGCTCGCCAGCCCCATGCGCTGTAGGACTGATGTGTCCACCTAAACTCTCCACCTATCAAAGTATATAATGCTAAAATGACCGAAATAATAGCAGCATACGTCTCGAAGTCTGAGCAGTCAGCTTTTTCAGAAGACGAAGAGACACAATCATCACTCATTTGTCGGTTACGGCTGTGTTCTGCCACGTGGCCGACTGATCACTCACATGCGCCTTAGCGGCCATATGCTCAAACTTTATATGCGCCTCAAAAGCCATGCACCCAGACTTGCTCTTGACCCCTAAAAGTCAGATAAATAAGTCTCTCCATACGCCAGATCTTAGGCGCATCCAAGCAGATCAACCCGCAATATATTCAAGATCTTTGAGCAATATACACGCGCCACGTGTCATTGACTCAGTTCTGCCTACGAACGGGAGCCGACTATCCAAGATCTCAGCAACAACCAAATCTCAACAACTGCCACGTGGCAGCTCCTCAATAACTCAACTGTGCAGTTCAAACAGATTTAGCTCCAGCTCCCCAGCGCATCATCCATGCGCCCAACAAAGTCAGACACGTGGCATCCCTATATGCAAAATCTATATGCGTGCATCGCATATGCACGCATAAACGGATCATTCTGTTACCTATAAATAGAAGGATCATTCCTTCATTCGAGGGTCAAATCTTTAACTTTTCAACCATGTTAGCATCCAAAGCATTTGCAAGAGCTTCAATCCTCTTCAAGTCACTGCCCATTCCATAGCAACTCAGACCTTCAGAGAGCCGATTGTCGTCAGATCGTCAACGGAGTAAAGAATCACCTCTCCATCGCTACGGTTTCCAGATAAAAACAAAAGTGTATTCCTAGGATTCCAACGAGATCCTATCTTGTACTCTGTTCTGTTTGTGATTATATCTAAAGTTCATCCCAAACTTTTTAATGGCAAACAAGTTGGTGACTCTGCAGGGGACGACTTTCTCTTCCAATAAGAAGGTCAGGTCGCAATCTGACGATTGTAAGCTCAGCTCCTCCCAGAAGACACTAGTGGTACGCTTTGTTCAACAAGCATACGAGGAGTTTCTCTCTGAAGACAGTACGAGTCCTTCGAAGCAACTGTCAAAGCCGAAGAAGACCCGCTGAGTCTGGGTGCGCAAGGGCGATGCACCGAGCACCACCACCGAAGGATCTGCACCGGCACAGCCAATCCTTTATGTTGATGTTCTCAGTAAGCAAAATGTTGCTACTGGCACAGCGCATCTACCAGGGAAGCGCAGTATTAACTGCAGCTCCCAACCATCTTCTTCCTAGTCGAAGAAGATACATCGACAGAACAAAGGTACAGTCGCCCTTCCGCACATAAACTCAGATGTACAGGAGAAAACTTCTGTCTTTGATAGAATCATTTGCTGTCATGGCAAGTAAAAATTGGATTCTGAGTACTATGTACCTTCGCGGGCTAGTACAAAGAAGTCCAAGGCAGCACGGGCCATGCGCCATCAACGTGCTATGCCAACAGTAGACCAACAATGTATGCTGAAAGTCATGCGCATAGCTGATGGAAAGCTGTACAGAGTCGACTCGGGTGCTTCGACACGAGCAGCGAGTTAACTCTCGAAGTCCCCTTTCCACTTGGGTGCATCTTTTACGCATGGAACCAAGTTGGGTGGCACAAACCTTGCGGCTCTGAACCCATACGCCCACGTATGCTGTGCGCATGAAGTGGATTCAATTCACAATACATGTTGCTCTCCCACCAACAATCTGAGCATCTTATGCGCTAGAACTGGATCAGGGACGCAACATTCACATGACCACCCCGACGCTTGGCTCTGCCATACGCCTGAGAGGGTGTGAATGTGAAAATCTCCTCGTATAATCTGTGTAATGTGATTACTCAAAAATGTAGATAAGGAGATATGACCTCTATGCACAATGCGCCCCCCCACGGTGCATACTTATGTAACGGTCACCATCAACTGCTGTTGTTGCAAGATAGTGGTTGCATCATCAAGACAGTTTGTCTTCCGACGATTACAATCAGCTGTACCCATCCGATAGCATCTCAAAAAGAGGGTACCAATTGACGAGACATAACCCTTGGTCGCCTCGTGCCAAGTCATCTCCAACTCCCATGCATCTGGTCCATCGAAGAGCCTACCAAAGAAAATGAAGGCGATAGTCCCATCAACCGGGGTATTCTAGAGTACTCGATTGAGGATGAAAGATGCATCAACGACGCAAGTTAGAGGTGATCAGGCCCCGGCTACCCACAACAACTCCTTCTTCGAAGAGGAGGGCATTTATCCAGAAGATAATATCGATGTAGCTGAGGGTGGCCAATTTGAGGGGTCAGAAGAAGCACATAAGCCGACCTTTCCACCAGAAAGCGAGGATGAGAGTGAGGCATCCTCCAATCCGTCCACTTTGGCCCATGTCATGCGTATGTACATGGCAGGAGGGTGGCAGCGAAGAAGAAGTAGACACTTCAGCTCCGGATCTCGTACGACGCATGAACAATTGGAAGATGGCCTTAAAATCCTTTCCACCACCATGCAGTCCTTAACTTAGGTCGTATTCGAGATCCGGAATACCCTGACGGCCCAGCCGTCAACTGGGGCCCCTATATCTTCCAGTCCCGATCTTGGGGATAATGGAGAATCAAATGAACCCCCTCAGTAGGTATCTTCAGGGACGGTCCATCACACTCTGCCCCAAGTATTAGCCCCTCAGGAGCTGAACATCGTACCTTGACTCAATCACCTGCTCCAAACTCTACGAAAGAATTGTTCGAGATGGTGAGGGACTTACGCGACCGTTTCGAGGCAAGAAACAAACAGGAGGAACGCAAGATGCTCGGGATCTGGTAACCCTATCCTCCCGAATGAAATAATATGGTTTATCCTTCCAAGTACAAACCACAATTGCAAAAACAATTCAATGGGAAGGAGTCCCCCCGTCAATACCTGACCTACTTCCTCTCCATGATGGGGTACCTACCAAAAGAGGATGCCCTACTCACAAGCCTATTTATCGGGGAGCTGAAAGGGGTAGCCTACGACTGGTACTATAGCCTTCTCAAAAATTCTATCTGTTCTTTCGAAGATCTGAAGTGTCTCTTCCTCTCCCAATTTTATGATGGTGGAAAGGATATGACCATGTCTTCCGTCATGGAGATAACCCAGAAAGACAAGGAGACAGTTTGAGCCTTCATTGAGATCTTCTGACAAGCATGTCTGAGGTTACCTTCTGGCATTCCTGAGTCCCTGCTAATGGACTCCTGCCGGAAGAATATGATGCCGGCTATCAAACTCTGGGTCAACTCCACCCAATATGTAGACTGGACCGCGTTCATTATCGGTGCCGAAGTCGCTGAGATGAAACCTCATGATGCCCTCATTCTTGGTGTTAGCTTCCCTTCCTTTAAAGGTAAGGAGAAGCACACTACCAACAACAACAACAATAGGCGTGAGCCGAAAGGGAAGTAGGCACTGACAGTAAATGCCTCAAAAGGTGCACTGGACCCTGCTCAGAAGCTACCAACTGTACCAAGGCAGAAGGAGGTCTACTCCTTCAATGAAAGTGGTACCTTACAGCTCTTCGAGATACTGAAGCAAGGTGACAAGATCAAGTTGCCTGAACCAAAGCGCCCTGACGAGGTGGACAGGGTAAGCGACCCGTGGTACTATTACTACCATTGGTTTATCAGGCACCTGAAACGAGACTGCTATATCTTAAAGAACTACATACAACGCATGATCAATGAGAACGTCCTCTCGCTTGACTATGAGGGAAAGACAGTATCGACGAACATGGTGTCTCTTCCGTTCGGCACCCTACTACCGACTAAAGCTCAAGATGGCATCGTCCCCATCCCCAAGGCGACAATGGAAGTAATCAACCTTCCACCAACTCATGACTATGTGAGTGGGCTGGTACCACTCACGATATTTCGGGAAAAGATCATGTGGGTTCACCCAGATCTAGCTCCGAAATTGACTCAATCAGGGGTATGTCCTACCTCCCAAACTAAAGACAAGAAAACCAAGTCTTGCCGAATGGTTATTCTACCCTGAGGAAGCCCCTCCAATACATACATGTTCACAGCAGAACGTTCAACAAGAGAAGGCTCCGGCTGAAGTGACGCCTCTTACCACCACTATGGCTGTCCAAGGGGAAGGTTCATCCCAACCTCCAGCAACCAACAAGCAGAAGCAGAAAGAGACTCATTTTGATCGACCTCTACAAAAGGAGGGTGCTTCAGGGTTGATTAAACCCCACAACTTTGACATACTAGCACAGCTCGGTAGTACTCCGGCTCGGCTATCCCTATTTGAGCTCCTCTGACTATCCAAAGAAAATTGGAAGGCTCTATGTAAAGCACTGAAGGATGCTGAGTCCTTTATCAGTCAAGCAGGTAGCCTGAAGAAAATCCAATAGTATGTCCGCATTTCCATAGTGTGGGAAAAATCATCCCCAACATCATATTCACTCAACAAGACATATTGCTCAAGAATAATCGACATAACAGACCACTGTATTACACAGGATACGTTGGTACCATCAAGGTGGATCGAATCCAGATCGATCCTGGATCATTTCTTAGCATTATCCTTCGGACTCTGCTCCAAACTCGGGGGATACCGATGTATCGCTGGACTGCATCCAACACCACGATCAGCGGCTTCAACGCTAGCAAGAGCGAGCCTCTGGGAAAAATTTGACTAAAATATCATATCGGTAATCTCCAGACAGAGGTGACCAGTTACGTCGTTGACGCAGACATCAATTATACCATCCTGTTAGGACGACCATGGATACATGAGTACATGGTGGTGCCGTCTACCTCCACCAATGTATGAAATATTTGTCTTCCAACGGCATAGTCAGGATGGAGTTCGCTGATGTTGATCCCTTCATAGAGATCGAGGCATTTTTTACTGACACTGATCTATACAAGCCAATCCACTTAGAGGACGAGGCTAACGACATCGATGATGAAATAGAGGCTAAAATATCGGCCAAAATCGAAGCTGAGATGGCAACTGAAGCCCCTATGAAGGTGCGGCTCAAGGGGAACCCCCCCAAGTGTCAGCTCCTCTCGTAGCCAAGTTATACGAGAAGGCACCTGCTTCCCTAATTGAAACAGTCGCTGAATCTCCTTTGAAGGTACGACTTACGAGAAAACCTCCCCAAGTGTTGGCTCCTCTCGTGGTTAAGCTATGCAGGACAGCACCAGTCTCTAAAACGCTAACTAAAGCACCTCTAAAAGTGCGGCTCAAGGGGAAACCTCCCCAATCGTCGGCTCCTCTCATAGTCAAGCTAAAGGGGAAGGCCCCAACATCTCTTCCAGTGCAGGCTCACGAGCCAATACGGGTCAGACTTTCGAGGAGCTCTACAGAAACACCGCCTGCCAAGGCGTAAACTCCTCTAGTGGCCAAATTTTGGCTCAAGGCCCCAGAATCTCCTAAAGCTACTCTGTTGTTCATCGATGAGGAGTTAGGTGATTACATATCTGCTAATATTGATGCCCCATCTCTTGACAATGTAATTCCTCGGACAAGATCCCATATTTTATCAATAAAAGACTATTTTTGAACTACTCTGATCTTCCACATTGGAATGCCATGTATACTTTAGATATGACTTATAGTCATTGTAAAAACAAATAATGACTGTTAATCATGTAAACCGAATTGTCCCATACCGAGGGGTCTGTTATATAGTGCTACCCCAGAACTAGGACAAGAAACCTATCATCTTCGGCAAAGTCGAGCGTTATCAAGACCTTCCGTCAGTCGAACCAGAACAAGATACAAGTAGATTGCAAATATACCAGTACACCAATCAAAAAAAGTATCTCATACAGAAAATGGGCTACGACTTGAAAAGCGGTAAAGGCTTGAACAATGGAAAAGGATGACGTCTTCCCCTACAACTTCCAGTTCCAAAAGGCAAGACTACTACTACCACACTCGACTGGGAGTAGGCTACATCACACCTCTGACAACCCTAGATAGTTTAGAAACTGGAGAGGTCGTACACTCTCACTCATCTGAAGCTTCAACTTGGGACTCCGATACTAGTATCGGCCCAATCTTCAGAGAAGTATTATCTGTCAACATGACATTCATACATCCTCCAGAAGAAGAAGATGTGGAGTTCTTCAAAGATGAAACTTGGGCTCAATGCCTAGGAGAGCAATGGAAATCTTGCTTTGAACTACCATAGCCTCCTTCTGAAAATGAAGTCGAAAAAATTGACTTAGGGGATGAATCCTTGCCCAAACCCATCTTCATCAACCAAAGCTTGACAGGAGAAGATCGGGAATCCTTGGTCCAACTTGTCAAAGAATATATTGACATCTTCACCTGGAGCTATGAAGACATGTGAGGTTTAGATGTGCAAGTCGTAATGCACAAGCTTAATATCTTACCTAACGCTAAGCCTGTTAAGCAGCAACAACGACGCTTCCGTCCTAACACCATGAACGCCATCGACTAAGAAGTGGATAAACTCATAGAAAGTGGGTTTGTTCGCGAGGAGCAACACCCAAATTGGGTGGCTAATATCGTTCCCATCACTAAGAAGAACAGAAAGATCTGAGTCTGCATCGACTTCAGGGACCTCAACTCCGCTTGCCCAAAAGGTAGGTTTATACTTCCGATCACAGACGAAATGATCAACAACACAAATGGCTTTGAAGGCATATCTTTCATGGATGGATATTCAGGCTACAACCAGATCAAAATATTTTCGAAAGACGAGAATCACACGTCATTCAGAACTGCAAAAGGGGTTTTCTGCTACACGCTAATGCCCTCTGGCTTGAAAAATGCAGTGGCGATATACCAGGAACCTATGATCACCATCTTCCACAAGTATTTTCGTAAGATAGTCAAATATTATGTTGACAACATCACTGTCAAAAGTCGTCCACAAGTTGATCACTTGGAAGATTTACGGATAGTCTGCGATCTCATGCGAGCACATTATCTCAAGGTGAACCCAGCAAAATCCTTCCTCTGGGTTTCTAGCGGCAAATTCTTGGGTTTTATCATCACTGCGAAGGATATTTATGTTGACCCTGAGATGACCAAAGCCATCCTTGATATGACCCCTCTGAAGAACCTGAGAGACCTACAATGACGTCTCGTATACATCCGAAGGTTTATGGAAAATCTTTCGTGGCAAATTCTTGGGTTTTATCATCACTGTAAAGGGTATTCATGTTGACCCTGAGATGACCAAAGCCATCCTTGACATGACCACTCTGAAGAACCTGAGAGAACTTTGAGGCCTACAATGACGTCTCGTATACATCCGAAGGTTCATGGAAAATCTTTTCGGACGATGTTAACCCTTTAGAAAGCTCATAAAAAGTGGTCTCCTATATTTGGACGGAGGAGTGTCAGAAGGCGTTTGACAACATTAAGGCCTATCTCAAAAATCCTCCAGTCCTGGTAGCACCGGTTGTGGGCAAACCCTTCTTGCTCTACGTCCGCGCAATAGATCATTCTTTCGGTGGTCTACTGGCTCAGAACATTGATGCAGGCTATGAGCAAGCTATCTACTACCTAAGTAGGACAATGATCGGGGCCGAACACCGGTACAACCCTATCGAGAAAGAATGTCTAGCTCTGGTATTTGCCATTCAGAAGACCCGCTATTACGTATCGGGTCAGATGATCCATGTCGTCTTCCGAGTAAATCTACTCAGGGTCTCCATGACAAAGCCAGGAGCACTAAACTCTCGATTAGCTACATGGGCAATACTTTTGACACCGTACGATATGGTATTCGTTCCATAAAATGCTGTCAAGGGTCAAGCGCCGACTGATTTCTTAGCTGCACATCCAATCCCAGAGTCATCCAAACTCATTGAAGATATTCCAGATGAAGTGCTGGAATCTAATATTGTCGAAAGAAAACTCCGTCTAGCAGATGTTCTTCGATGGTGCTTTAAGAACAGGCCCCAAGGGTTATATCATCACAGAGGTGGGGTAGTCTTGATCTCTCCAAATAAGCTAGTCATCCAGCGTGCCTATTCTCTCACAAAGTCGTGCGCCAACAATATGGCGGAGTACAATGCCCTCGTTATGGGACTCCAATTAGCAAGACAACTGAAGGTAGAATGCCTCGAGTCCTATGGCGATTCGAAGCTCAATGTCTACCAGGTCCGGGGATAATATGAGGTTCGCCATGAGGACCTGATTACTTATCATAAAGCAACTTTGCATATCTTTTTAACCTTCACCGAGTTCTTTATAGAACATGTACCCCGATTATAAAATCTAGAGGCGGATGCTCTAGCTGGCGTTGTTGCCTCCTTGGCAGCACCTCTCGGGACTCAACACTTCGTTATGGTGATTTGCCGAGATCTGGTGTCCCAAAAATAATTTGTGCATGTGTCTGAGTCATGCCATGCCTACAAACACCGGTGTCAGCATTAGAGACTAGCTGTTTTCGTTCATAGACTTCGCAGCCTATGGAATCCTTCCAAACGACCCAAAGGAAGTTGTGTCTGTCAAAATGCGCTCTCTCCGATTGTACTATGATATGGCCACCAAGATGTTGTATCGTCGTTCTTATGACGGGCTTCTCCTCCGATACTTGTCAAACGATGAGGCAACTAAAGCTCTTCGGGGGGCTCATGACGGTACCTGTGGAACTCATAAAACCGATCCTAAGCTACAAGTCCGACTCCCACGTATGGACTATTACTAGCCTACTATGATGGCGGATGCTATTGAGTATGCTAAAATGTTTACGTCTGCCACCTACATGCTGACTTTATCCATCGACCATCGGAGTTCATACATCCAATGGTCGCCTCTTGCCCATTTGAAGCCCGAGGTATGGACATAGTTAGACCAATTACCCCTCCGTCATCCAGAGGATATTATTTTATTTTAGCAATCACCGATTACTTCTCTAAGTAGGCGGAGTCTATATCTCTATCAGAAGTCAAAAGCTCGAAGGTCATCAGCTTCATCAAGCATCACATCATCTATCCTTTTAGGGTACCTCGAAGGATCATCCAGGACAACGGTCCATAATTCATAAGACATGCGTTCAGCAGGTTCTGTGATAAGAATCGCATCCAGAATGTGGCATCGACTGCTTACATTCCTTCATTCGAGGATCGGATCTTTAACTTTTCAACCACATTAGCATCTAGAGCACTTGTAAGATCTTCAATCCTTTTCAAGTTACTGCCCATTCCAGAGCAACTCAGACCTTCAGAGTGTCCGAGATCGTCGTCAGATCGTCAACGGAGTAAAGGATCACCTTTTGTAAACCCCCTAATTTTTTTTACATTTTTTACTACGAGTTTTCTTTTAAATAAATTTTTCGTTATTCGATTTTGTTTTCATAATGGTACGTCGCATGCAAATTTGCATTTGCTCGTCGAGTGCGAATATGTGCGAGGTACATATTTTTGTAAAATAATTTTCTTAGAGATTTTATTTGTATGAAGGAATTTTAGTTTTCAAAAATTATACGTAATAAATATTTTAATAAAGTTGTAAAAATGTCACATTGAGATTTGCCACAACTTATGATTTTTATTGTAATATAAGTAGTAATTTAGAAAGTTATGTTCTTATGTAAATATATAAATTTCTGTGTGAAGGGCATAGAATTAATTCCATGTCCGCTTTGACAAACTATTGTGACTGATTTACTTAACTATAAATATGCATTTTAACATTTAAAAATCTAATATAATTTTCAAAATTTAATTTTTATTAAATCTTATAATTATTTATAAAAAGATATTTCTAAATTTGGTTATAGTAATCTAAACCGAAATTTGATTGTATTGGATTAGTTTAAAGCAGATTTTTAAATTATAAATACGATTATATAATTTGATATTTTGAGAGAGATTATTGAATTGTGTTTTAAAATGATTTAAATTAAGAAACAAAATTTTCTATTGGAGAATTTAAGCAATTCTAGTCCTTATCCTAATAGGAGTCCTCAACCCTATTTAAAAGGGAGCTCTGTCATTTTCTCCATGAAAATTTTTACCAAAACAAATCTCCACAATTCGTGCAACGTGTTGTGCATCGTGTCTTTGACACAGAATCTTATTCCAAATTTTACAGTCATCCATCTCGCGTCGGGACACACAACCCGACCACGACCACCTCCGCCAGGCCTCTCCCGGCCCTCCTTCTTGTCGGCCGAGCCTAGGCCACCCCCTCGACAGTCTTCCGGCTTTACGTCTCCAAACCACCACCATCTCCGTCGTCAACACCACAGAGCTACCATCATCGTTCCACAGCCCACCCCGAATTGGCACCACCGACAGTATCGTCATCACCGCCACTGCCTTCTCCCCCGATCCCAACCTCAATTTGGAGTCGACCACCACCAAGACACCACAATACCACCGCCACCAAACCAGTCATCACCATCACCCAAACCAACCTCACCGTGTTGGCCACAGCCGTGTCCCCAAATAAAACTCTATCCCTAACCTTACCACCTCCACGGCCGGATAACCCCGTGCCGCGTAGCCTAGCCGCCTCCGTCCTCTGTTCCAGATCTGCCGCGCAACCTACCTCCACCGCCCGCCGTAAGCGCCCAACGCGCCGCCGGCGACCACACCGGAGCCGCCCCAGTAAACCCCCTCCATGTTCTTCTTCTTTCCCCTCTCTCGATTTTTCCCATCTCCCTCTCTCTCTTAAAGTCGGTTGGGGAGAATGGGAGGGATATGTTTAAGGATAATTAATATGATTATGTTATTATTATTATTATTATTATTATTATTACTATTATTATTATTATCATCAGTATTACTATTATTATTATTATTATTATTATTATTATTATTATTATTATTATAGTTATTATTGTTATATTAAGATTATTATTTATATTTTGTGATTTATATTACATTAGTATCTTTAAACTATGTAAAAATACTAAGTTTTTGGGGCTCACCATATTCAATTCCAAACAGTATTTAAAAACTCTAAATATCTTTAGAATATTACTTTATAAAGTTTTGGCCTATATATATATATATATATATATATAGTTTTGGCCTATATATATATATATATATATATATATATATATATATTATGTGTGTGTGTGTGTGTGTGTGTGTGTGTGTGTGTGTGTGTGTGTGTGTGTGTGTGTGTGTATTTAACAAAGTATAGAGTTTGCCTGAAATGATGCTTCTAGATTTTGAAAGCTTTTATCTAAATGTATTTTAACTAAATAAAGATATAGTTAAATATTTTGTAAAATAGATTTCTAAAATAAATATTTAAAATATCTTGACAAATTAAAGATAGTTTTATATCATAAAAGAAGTTATGGAAATTTCCAAACATATATTTATCCTAAAATATTTTGGGGCTAATGAATATTAGTTTGCATAAATAGTTCTCTAAATTAGTATAAGTATCCATCTCCGTAAATTCATCTCAACTATCAACATCGATCATGACTAACTGTATACTCCTATTTTCTCGTGAAATCGGACTCTTCCCCGTCGGATATGGCGATTAGGCTACTGGAACCTTACAGAATATCGTTCCACTCCAGGAGACACACCAGGCAAGATACCTTGCCATTATACTGTTTATTTTCAGTTTGTATTTTATTACATATCAATGTTCATTTATTTCCAGTTCTTACAGTTCTTGATTTACTACATGTTCAGTGATATTAGCTTATTTGTTATTATCCTTTGATTGCATGTAGACCTAGAGTTAAGGGACAACCGTATGTAGCGTATTGCATATCCCTTGACACAGTTGTACCACGAGGATGTGAGAGATGAGTAGCATGTAGGGGTCCTTGCGTGTGGGCTGATCCCCCATGTGTATGCGTTAGGACTAACTGCTAATAGGAGCATGTTAGGAGACTTAGCAGTTAGTAGAGGTACATGGTCATGGATGCGACTTGACAGGTACATTGGGTGGGAAGAACAATACCTGACGTATGGGCTTCTCTGCACTTCCCTGCTTACCTGTGCGCTCCGTCGGAGATGCAGGCTCCAGGTGCCCTCTGATGTTTTCCAGAGCGTTATGGACGTAGCCCCTTGCACATGATGCCCTCTGACGATCTTCGAACATTACGGACGTAGGCCCCTGGTGCCCTATATGGGGACTATGCCGATCCCATTTACAGCCAGGGCTCATGCGTCGAAGGATTATTTCTCAACTACATGATCACTTTAGTATGGTTAGATTACCTTATTGTAATCTTGTCACTTACTTTTGTTTGTGGCATATTTTATATTCAGTATTTATATGGCATATTTATTGTATCTTGTTACGTCCCTCTAAGGACCTGGTTAACTCGCCAGGTGTGTGCTCTTATCTTTCGCAGGTGTTCTAGCCGTGGCCATGATCATCTCTATTTCTTCGAGGATGATTGCACTTTGATCGTCTTCGCTTCGTTCGCCAAACTCTTTCTTTTATTATGTATTTCTTTTCACAGTTGGTAGTAGATTTGTCTTCGTCCAACTACATGCACAATGATAATTCATAGTTGATTATATAATATCTTTTATTCTTACATTATATGGATGAGATTAGTTAGTTGTGCTTTACTGCATTTTACAGCTTATGTATTCGTACGAGGCCCATGTACTTCGTATGTATACAGCTTGCATGTCTACGTTCCTAGTCCTACGTATTTTGGGACTAGGGCGTTACATATTTTTGTTGTGGCCTATGCAGGTCTAGTTTGCTATTTCGGTTACATGACTGTACCGAACGGGCCTGCAATATAGGATTAGAGTCTAAAATCTCATCCACAAGCTTGACATCCTTTCTTGACTTCAAATTTCGAACTCTCGTTCGACCTCCTTGATTGCATCCTGCTTGACTTCTTCTACCGTAAATTCTTAGTTTCATGCTTAGTAAGATGACTACACTAGTACAGGCTCATAGGTCAAACACATGGCTGGAAGGTTACATTGACAATTAATATGCATGGAGATTTTATAGAGGCATTTATTTTCCTAGAAATATGGCCTTAAGGATTAGTTAATTCCAAGTTGGGTAGTAGCATTTACCACTTTCAAAGGATGATTGGAATTTTATTTTGATATCACAAGGTGGTATACACAAGAGGATAGCAAGATCGAGAAAAACAAATTGATCTGATTTGCGTTTTGATTTTTGAAGGTCTTTGAACATTTATTATTTATTGAGTTATAGCTATACATCTTTTGGAGAGATATAAATTTGATTTGAAAAGGATCATAAAATTCTAAGGTATGATTTACGACTGACCAAAATTTGAGGATGAAGGATAAATTTGGTAAAATGTTTATTTTGATTTAAATTATGTCATATGATCTATAATTTATAAAGTTATTTAGATTTTGAGTTTAAGGCCGCGATTATGGATATTTAAATTTTGGTGAAAAAAATTAAATTACTTTTGAAGAGTAGTTGTGACTTATTAGAAGTTAGATATACCCATTTGAAGGATATATAATTAAAATTCGGGAGTTATTTAAATGTTCCATTTTGTAGTATGAAATTCGGCTGATAAACTTATTAAATGTTGAGTTTAAGATTTGGAGAGGAAAAAATATACATATAATAATAATTATTCGATTTACGATATACAAGGGTTGTTTCGGGATTGACCAGAGATTTAAATTGACAGTCTAAGATAATTGGAAATTTTAGCGGAGCATCTTGGAAATTTTATTGAGAAAATTTTGAGGAACTTAAAATTTTAGAATAGATCATATATTGGTAGAGGACCAAGAAGCAAGTAAGGTCACCCCGGAGCGATAGAAGTATTCCACATTAGATTGCCATACCACCTATGATTATGATATTGCAAATACACAAGTATAGTTAGTCATCGACCAAACCGATGAACCTATCTTTGACCCACTCAACCTTCCCTCAATTCTAGATCTTTATTCGTTACCATCTAATTGTTTGAAATGTAGAAACGATTAGAATCATTCCTTTGACCATGCCCTTATCTAGGAGACTATCTTCTCCCTAGAAATCGTGTCCCTAACTTATTTAACTTGATCGATGAGATTTCCTAATTATCTTTATTTCGTGCTTTAACCTTTTATTTTTGTGCCTTAATTGACACCTCATGAACCCCCCACTTTCTATTTTAGATCTTTTGGCGTTCCTTACCGTGACTTTGACATTCAGAGTGTAATACTAGCTGTTACCTTCCAACAAAATTCATATGTGAGATCTAGACAAGCCTACCTTTATGTAGGTATATTATGTCCCACCAAAACACGTCACCTTGTACTCTATTTTTATGATGCGACTTTCGAGTCAAATTGTCTAGCTATAAACCCTCCCATAATACTATTGTCCTTTCGGACTTCGATTAGAGACCAAATCATGACTCAAAACTTTCGACCTAATATTTGATTGTGATCTACTTAAAATTCTAAATGTTCAACATTGTATTTTATCTTGATTGCTTGCCCTTATCTTGATTTTATCTCGGATTACTCTTTACTCTTCATACAATATTTGCAACCCTTACTTTCTCCCTTCCAATTAAATTGCTTCATTCATATTTCACTATGATTCTTCCGTAGTATGTGCAACTATGTTCCTTTCATGCCCTTGTGCAAGTATAGAAGTTGGATCGTGGCACTCTTCAGTTATATATGGCTAGATTCGAAAATTTGATAGAGGAGATTAATGGTACAGCTTGAAAAGATGGTTACACGATTACGAGATATGAACATCTGACGTAAGATGAAAAGGGTGGAAATGTGATTAAGACTTCTCAAAAAAAAGGGGGAGAAGTTGTTTTGATGTTACTAATTTCCAAGGTTACTCAAATGAGTGACAACGAAAAAGTTTAGGGTTCTTGAGAATTTAGCGAATTAATTGCTATAATGATTATGAAGGTGATTTTCAATATATGAGAAATTTGCTTAAGTTGGGAATTTGATGAATGACAAAATTGGTGTAAAAATATATATATGCATGATATATCGAAAAAAATTGATGACAAAAGGTTTAGTTATGAAGTTAAAATCAAAAGAGGGTATACTTTTGATTAACAAGTCACTTTACGGGATTCACCAAAAATTAAAGACGAACTTTTTCGATACTTACGGATATATTTACATCGATAAATAGGTATAATTTTGTAATAAGAAGATTTTGACTTTTACATGGACTAAAGGTCTTCAATTTTAATTTTCGAAGAAATTATAGCTTGGGGAGACATACCTGCGAGATGGTATATTAAAGTTTTAGAATTTAAAGTTTCGGACCATTCGAAATTCTATGAGGAGATATAGATATTTAGAGTAAATTTTAAGATCAAATTTTATAAGTTAAAGTTTTGGGGGGACTTGAAGAGGAAAAGTGTTTTAAAAGAAACAACGACCGGTGGGAAGTAAGTTACGAAAAAAGGAAAAAAAGAAAAAAAGAAAAAAGAAATGAAGTACGATTTGGGAGGTTAATTTTCTATTTGTGAGGTTGCCCTTTTCATAAGGTTAATATTAGAATTGATCGAGCTTAGTCATTGATCGGTTGCCATACACACGAAACTAGAACCATCAAATTTTCTTCTTCTAGTCATTCTAATGACAAATTGCCGATGAAATGTCTTCGCCTTCTTGTCAAATATTTTGAATGCCTGCTCGTCCAATATGGATCTCGTACTTCTATCCGAATAAAAACTCCTTCTATCTTCTCTACCCTATCTACCCTAATTATTCCTAAATTTCGAGGACGAAATTCTTGTAAGTTGGGTAGTATGTAAACCCCCTAAAATTTCCTACATTTTTATACGAGTTTTCTTTTAAATAAATTTTTCGTTATTCGATTTTGTTTTCATATTGGTACGTCACATGCAAATTTGCATTAGCTCGTCGAGTGCGAATATGTGCGAGGTACATATTTTTGTAAAACACTTTTCTTAAAGATTTTATTTGTATGAAGGAATTTAAGTTTTCAAAAATTATACGTGATAAATATTTTAATAAAGTTGTAAAAATGTCACATTGAGATTTGCCGCAACCTATGATTTTATTGTAATATAAGTAGTAATTTAGAAAGTTATGTTCTTATGTAAATATATAAATTTCTGTGTAAAGGGCATAGAATTAATTCCATGTCCGCTTTGACAAACTATTGTGACTGATTTACTTAACTATAAATATGCATTTTAACATTTAAAAATCTAATATAATTTTCAAATTTTAATTTTTATTAAATATTATAATTATTTATAAAAAGATATTTCTAAATTCGGTTATAGTAATCCAAACCGGAATTTGATTGTATTGGATTAGTTTAAAGCAGATTTTTAAATTATAAATACGATTATATAATTTGATATTTTGAGAGAGATTATTGAATTGGGTTTTAAAAAGATTTAAATCAAGAAACAAAATTTTCTATTGAAGAATTTAAGCAATTCTAGTCCTTATCCTAATAGGAGTCCTCAACCCTATTTAAAGGGGAGCTCTGTCATTTTCTCCATGAAAATTTTTACCAAAACAAATCTCCACAATTCGTGCAACGTGTTGTGCATCGTGTCTTTGACACAGAATCTTATTCCAGATTTTACAGTCATCCATCTCGCGTCGGAACATACCCCCCGACCACGACCACCTCCGTCAGGCCTCTCCCAGCCCTCCTTCCTGTCGGCCGAGCCTAGGCCACCCCCTCGACAGTCTTCCGGCTTTCCGTCTCCAAACCACCACCATCTCCGTCGTCAACACCACAGAGCTACCATCCTCGTTCCACAGCCCACCCCGAATTGGCACCACCACCGACAATATCGTCATTACCGCCACTGCCTTCTCCTCCGATCCCAACCTTAATTCGGAGTCAACCGCCACCAGGGACACCACGATACCACCGCCACCAAACCAGTCATCACCATCACCCAAACCAACCTCACCGTGTTGGCCACAACCGTGTCCCCAAATAAAACTCTATCCCTAACCTTACCACCTCCATGGCCAGACAACCCCGTGCCGCGTAGCCTAGCCGCCTCCGCGCTCTGTTCCAGATCTGCCGCGCAACCTACCTCCACCGTCCGCCGTAAGCGCCCGACGCGCCGTCGACGACCACACCGGAGCCGCCCCGGTAAACCCCCTCCCTGCTCTTCTTCTTTCCCCTCTCTCGATTTTTTCTATCTCTCTCTCTCTCTCTTAAAGTCGGGTGGGGAGAATGGGAAGGATATGTTTAAGGATTATTAATATGATTATATTATTATTATTATTATTATTATTATTATTATTATTATTATTATTATGATAGTCATTATTGTTATATAAAGATTATTATTTATATTTTGTGATTTATATTTCATTAGTATCTTTAAACTATGTAAAAATACTAAGTTTTGGGGGCTCACCATATTCAATTCCAAACAGTATTTAAAAACTCCAAATATCTTTAGAATATTACTTTATAAAGTTTTGGCCTATATATATATATATATATATATATATATATATAAATATATATATATATATATGGGAAAACTCCCTCAATTTATTAAAGACGGCACAAAGATCGCAGAACAAACTGTATACAAGGCGCAAAATGTCGAAGCCTATACAGGTATACAATAAAAAGAAGGAGGGAGGAGGAAGAATCAATCGCCCTGGGCTATCGGGGTAGCACCGACCAAAATGCTCTCGGACTGTGGGAACACAGGGTGCTCCGCTTACGGCATTGTCGGGCTATTTTCCGAAGGAGCTGGTTCACCGAGTATTGGTGACCTTCGTATCTCGCTTTGTTGTGATTCTTCCAAATGACCCAAGTGGCAGCCGCTGCGACGATCTGGCGGCCGTGGGAAGCAGAACCCAGGAAGCCATAAGATCGTGGAAGCGTCCGCCTCCCTGCTCCATACTGAAAAGCTGGTTAAGGGTAGTCCACGTCCTGTTCGGAAGCTTCCCTTGTCGGAATATGTGATCGATAGTCTCCATCTGGCGAGCGAAACAACAGGAGCAAGTTGATGCTAAGCTAATCCCGATGGTGTTAAGGATGTCGTCTGTCGGCAGTTTCTTACTAAGGACTCTCCAGAATATGAAGGACCACTTCTTGGGGATGCAGGAATGCCAGTAGTGTGCCATAGGAAGGTACAGCCGACCGGTGTCCCGGATAGTGGTTCTCATCGACCTCACAGAGAATGCCCCGGACGCCTCAAGGGTCCATCTTAACTCATCCGCATCACTGCTGATACGTAAACCTCGCTCATGGATGCTATCCTTCGCAGCGATACCGGACCACTCATGAATCTGGTCCCAGTGCCAGTCGTCGGTGGTGGGGTCCCACAGGTCTCTGATCCTACAATCTCTCGGGGTCTCGGTGAGACTCGGGATCATGCTATCTCCAACCCATCTCTCAAGGAATGTGTTCGAATCGCCTGCTCCCAGCTGAAGTCTCATCGCAGGTTCGGCAAGGTCGCGATCGATAAGGATGTGACACCAGGCCGCTGAGGATCTGCAGTTGGAAGTAGCCATCGTGGGGTAGATATGTTTAAAGTATCTAGCTTTCAAGAACCTGCTCCATAAGTTGTTGCTCGTGCGGAGGTTCCACCACACTTTTATCGAGAATGCTTTAACAATATGAGTGAGTGGTGAAACCCAGACCCCCCTCACCAGTCGGGAGAGCCATAGATTCCCAGCTGGCCCGGTGGTGCTTATCCTGGCTGTTGCTATACCCCTAGAAGAAATTGTAAAAGATCTGTTCGATCGAGGAAAGAATCTTAATAGGCGGCGAACACGCAGCTAGGGTGTGGATGGAGATGGAGGAGAGCACGTGATTGATAAGGATCATCTTGCCACCAGGGGATAAGGTGGCATTATGCCACCCTTCCAGTTTCTTCTGATTCTGGTGGTCAAGTCCTGGAATATGCTGACGTTGGACTTCCCGTACACTAAAGGGCATCCGAGATAGGTGAACGGGGGCTTGGCAACCTTGAAGGATGTTAACTCGGAGAGTTTGTTGGTGTGCTCTCTGTTGGTGTTGTGGTGGGCGTAGATAACGCTCTTGGAGTGGATGATCTTCTGGCCGAAACATCTAGAGTACCTCATGAGGGTGTTGTGAACCACCTGCACTGATCCTTCATCCCCGGACGAGAAGATAAGTAAGTCGTTTGCGAAGGCCAGGTGGGTGATGATAGGGCATCCACTAGATGTATGATAGTACTGGAAGTTGGGGGTATTGATCATATTATTAAGGTTCCTACTCAGGGCGTCGGCTGCTATGATGAAAATAGTAGAGGATAGTGGGTCGCCCGGTGTCACCCCGCGGTAGGATTTGAAAAATCCCTCTGCTTGGCCGTTGATGATCGTGGAGAACCACGAGTTGCTGATTGATCTCCAAACGATGTTGGTCCAGGTTTCCGAGAATCCGAAAGCTCTGAATACCCAGATCATGAATTGCCAATCCAGTCTGTCATAAGCTTTCTCTATGTCGATTTTGACGACAATGTTGCCTTCCCTCACTGGAAATTTCATGCAGGTGATTAACTCTTGGGCCAACATAATATTGTCCTGGATATTCCTTCCGCGAACGAACCCGCTTTGTTCCTCCGAGATGATCTTGGGAAGAAGACCAGCCATTCTGGTAGAAATGACCTTGGATATGATCTTGTTAGTGAAGTTACAAAGACTAATGGGACGATAGTCGCGAAATGTCTCCGGGTTGTCTTTTTTGGGATAAGGATCAGATTGGTGCTCGATATGGCTTTGGGATATATAGCTCCTTCGAAGAAGGCAACTGCCGCTTCGGTAATGTCTTGCTTGATAATATCCCAGCTAGTACGGAAGAATACTCCCGAGAACCCATCCGGGCCTGGCGCACTATGCTCGTTCAGGGCCCACACTGCATCTTTTACTTCCTGGGCTGAGGAAGGTTGGTTCAACTGGGCGTTGTCTGTGTCATTAATGAGGAGGGAGATTTAATCCAGGAATGATCTATCTTTGTGGACAGTATCTTTGGAGAATAGTTTGGACTAAAATTCCGTTGCCGCCTCTTAGATTCTCTTTTGGTCGGTAATGATGTTCCTATTGTCATCGGTGGTCCTGTGAATCGAGAGCATTTGTCTGCGTCCGTTAACGCAGGCGTGAAAGTACTTCGAGTTTTTGTCTCCCTCGCTGTCCCATTTCAACCTCGCTTTCTGCTTCTAGAAATCAGCCTCCACTTTGAATCTGAATTTAAGCATAGCCTTGGTGAGGTTGAGGGCTCTTCTAGACTCAGTCGAGCGATCCGTGACGACTAGGGCTTCGGCGCGGGTGACGTCGTCCTCGGCTACTCGAACGGCTTGAAAGATGTCTCCGTAGGCGATCTTGCTCCAAGCAGACAAGGCTCTCCTGGTAGCCTTAAGCTTTTTGCTCACCCGGATAAGGGGGTTGGGGGAGTCCTCGCGGTTCTATGCTTTCGCGACTATGTCCAGATACTGGGGGTGCCCGGTCCAGAAGTCGAGGAATTGGAAATTCTTTTTGGATGACGTGGTCTTGTTTTTTATCTCAACTAACAGGGGGTTGTGGTCTTATTCTGTGGGATTGAGGTGGGACAGGTTGGTGGAGATCCCCATGTCGTGCCAGAAGGCATTTGTGAGGGCCATGTCGAGCCTGGAGTATTGACGACGGTCGCCATCCTGCATGTTGCACCAGGTGAAAGCATTGTCTGTGAACTGGAGAGAGGTCAAGTGGGCATTGAAGATGAAGTTGTTGAAATCAAGCATGGCCGGGGCGGGAGGGGACGACCCCCAATTTTCTCTGCACTACAGGTGATCGTATTAAAGTTCCCAACGCAAAGCCAAGAAGAATTGGTGTGAAGGTGATGGATGTCAAGGTGGTCATTCTAGAGTTGTTTCCTCTCCGAAACATCGCAGCTTCCGTGGATCACAGAAAGGATAGCTCGATCAGAAAGTCTTGGGTGATCGAGCCAACATGATAGGGCCTGTCGGGAGTCATGGATGACTCCAAGTTTGACGTCCTTAGATCCGAGGATCCAAATGTCGTGTCTGCCAGCGGTGGCCACGGGAAGGCCAAGTTGCAGCTGAATAGACTTTAGTCTTTTGGGGGGATTTTGGGTTCGATAATAATTAGGATGTCTATCTTGTTGATTTTCTGCAGATTGATAATTCTCCTTAACGTCGGTTTGTTCGCCAAACCGCGGACATTCCAGGATAGGATGTTAAGCATTAATTGAGTTTTTGGGGAGGATTTTTTGTTCCGCTTGGCGGCGGATCTGGTTTGGATGGTGGCAATTTCAGAGGGTCCGTTATTGGCATTGGCCTTACATGAGGTAGAAGGTCCTGCCTCAGATGAGGGAGGGGGTTCAATATCTGATTGCTCCTTCGTGGCTGGTTGCTGACTGACCGATTCTCCGACTGAGTCTAGGATCAGATTCTCTGGTAGGATGATAATAGAGTCATTGGTGCTTCCTGAATTGCTGAAGAGGGAATCCCGCGGCCTGCACTTGGAGCCCTCTCTGAACTTGGTCGGGACCTAGAATAGCTAAGGCCTCGACTACGGGGTCTTCGGTGTTGAGCAGTTAATTGGCTTCGATAACGTCGGTGGACTGCTCTACGCCTACCAGAATGGGGGGTATCTCGGTGAGCGTGTCGTCTGCTGGAGGAGTGGCTGTCTCTTCCTGGTCTTTTGTGACCTCCGATTCAAGAGCGTCGAACTGATTGGATAGGGTGATATCTTGGAAACTGTGGGGAATCAGTACTTTGTAAGGAGATTCGCTCCTGTCAGACATATCTTCTCCGGAGCCGAATCGTGTATGCGAGTTTGGGCGAGGAAGGATAGGTGGCATGGGGGTCCTCCCCTCAGTTGGCTTGCTAACTTTTCGGGGTGGTTTCTTCTTTAGTTCTGGATGAAGTCGGTTGTAGTGCTTCTGGAGGTGACCCCTTAGGTGGCAGTGGTTACAGAACATGATGTGGTTGTCGTAGATAATTTTTTGGGTGTGGGTCCGGTTGCCCAGTTTGATGTTGATGAAGTTGGGTGGTTCGGTGGTGAGGTCGAGTTCCACGCAGATTTTGGCGTAGTGAGCTTTGGAGAGGTTGCTGGTCTCAGGGGCTGAGGCCACATACGTGCCGAAGGAGTTAGCAATACGCCTGAGAGCCGCTGGGACGAAGCAGATGAGGGACAGGTTGGACAGAGTGATCCAGGCGGCGACTGTCGCTGAGTCTTCTTTAGTACTAAAGCTAGCTGACCACTTGATGATCTTCATTTGGTGGGAATCAATCTGGCACGTGCCCTTAGACCAGACTGTCTTATGGTCTAATTTGGAAGAGAGGTGAAGAAGGATGTGTTTGGGGTCAAGGGGAGCCACACGGTAATCCGCTGAAAGTCTCCAGCTGGCTATCATCTCCTGTACCCGAGAGAGCTTGGGACATCCGGTTGAAAATTTGAGAATAAACGTTTGGGAGAATGAGTTCGACAGAGCTGACATCTCCTTGTCAGAGAATGGAACCGAAGGTATCGTAGATTCTTGTGAGTATTCAATATCCGAAAGAGTGATGTCAGGGACGAAGGAAGTCTTGGCTGGCGCCAGATGCGGGCGCAGCATGTCCGCGAAGGACGGCGGAGGGTGAGCGGCTGGAGGCGGGGTCGTAGAAAAACCACAAGAAGGAGTGGGGGCAGCCGAGGGGGGATCCGCTCGGGACGGAGGGTGGTGACTGAGGGGGTTGCTCGAGGGATGTTCGGAGGAAGGGGGCGACAGGAAAGGACCTCCCACGGCTCAGCTCGCACGCTGGGGGTTGTGCCACCGCCGGACCAGCGACAGGAGCGATCGGGGTGACCACAGCGGGGTCTCCTGACTCGAACAAGCTGGGGAGCAGGATGATGGGGTCCGGGATGCGGTTCGACGAGGTCAAGAAGAAGGAGGGGTGGACCGAAGGGGAACAAGAGGGAGGCCGGGATCCACCAGGGGGGCCTCAGCAGGGACGGGATGAATGGAGGGGATGAGGAAGGGGTCGACGAGTGTGGAGGGTGGGAAGGGGAAATGGTTGGCGTAGATCGATAAAGAAATGGCGGGGAGGTAGGCGTATAGGGGGAGTTGTTGAGAGGGGGAGCAATGGAGTGGGAATACGCATGGTGGGGACCTAGTGCGTAAAAAACGGATGATAGGTCCGAAGTGGGCCCGGCTGAATGGGGGGAATAAGTTGGTTGGAATACGCAAGCTGAAGACTAGCTGCGTAATAGGCGCGCAAGGGATCGAACGCGAAAAGAGCATGGGCTGGGAAATATATATATATATATATATTTTTTATATATATATTCGTATGTGTGTGTGTATATTTAACAATGTATAGAGTTTGCCTGAAATGATGCTTCTAGATTTTTAGAGCTTTTATCTAAATGTATTTTAACTAAATAAAGATATAGTTAAATATTTTGTAAAATAGATTTCTAAAATAAATATTTAAAATATCTTAACTAATCAAAGATATTTTTATATCATAAAAGAAGTTATGGAAATTTCCAAATATATATTTATCCTAAAATATTTTGGGGCTAATGAATATTAGTTTGCATAAATAGTTCTCTAAATTAGTATAAGCATCCATCTCCGCAAATTCTTCTCAACTATCAACATCGATCATGACTAACTGTATACTCCTATTTTCTCGTGAAATCGGACTCTTCTCCGTCGGATATGGCGATTAGGCAACTGGAACCTTACAGAATATCGCTCCACTCTAGGAGACACACTAGGCAAGATACCTTGCCATTATACTGTTTATTTTTAGTTTGCATTTTATTACATATCAATGTTCATTTATTTCCAGTTCTTGCAGTTCTTGATTTACTACATGTTCAGTGATATTAGCTTATTTGTTATTATCCTTTGATTGCATGTGGACCTAGACTTAAGGTACAACCGTCTGTAGCGTATTTCATATCCCTTGACATAGTTGTACCACGAGGATGTGTAAGATGAGTAGCATGTAGGGGTCTTTGCGTGTGGGCTGATCCCCTATGTGTATGCGTTAGGACTAACTGCTAATAGGAGCATGTTAGGAGACTTAGTAGTTAGTAGAGGTACATGGTCGTGGATGCGACTTGATAGGTACATAGGGTGGGAAGAACAATACCTGACGTATGGGCTTCTTTACACTTCCCTGCTTACCTGTGCGCTCCGCCGAAGACGCAGGCTCCAGGTGCTCTCTGACGTTTTCCAGTACGTTATGGACGTAGCCCCTTGCACATGATGCCCTCTGACGATCTTCGGACGTTACGGACGTAGGCCCCTGGTGCCCTATATGGGGACTATGCCGATCCCATTTACAGCCAGGGCTCATGCGTCGAAGGATTGTTTCTCAACTGCATGATCACTTTAGTATGGTTAGATTACCTTATTGTAGTCTTGTCACTTACTTTTGTTTGTGGCATATTTTATATTCAGTATTTATATGGCATGTTTATTGTATCTTATTATGTCCCTCTGAGGACCTCGTTATCTCGCCAGGTGTGTGCTCTTGTCTTTCGCAGGTGTTCTAGCCGTGGCCATGATCATCTCTATTTCTTCGAGAATGATTGCACTTTGATCGTCTTCGCTTCGCTCGCCAAACTCTTTCTTTTATTATGTATTTCTTTTCATAGTTGGTAGTGGATTTGTCTTCGCCCAACTATATGTACAATGACAATTCATAGTTGATTATAAGATATCTTTTATTCTTACATTTTGTGAATGAGATTAGTTAGTTGTGGTTTACTGCATTTTACAGCTTATGTATTCGTACGAGGCCCATGTACTTCGTATGTATACAGCTGGCATGTCTATGTTCCTAGTCCTACGTATTTTGGGACTAGGGTATTACATCTTTTTATGGTGGCCCATGCAGGTCTAGTTTGTCGTTTCGGTTACATGACTGTACCGAACGGGCCTGCAATATAGGATTAGAGTCTAAAATCTCATCCACAAGCTTGACATCCTTTCTTGACTTCAAATTCCGAACTCTCGTTCGACCTCCTTGATTGCATCCTGCTTGACTTCTTCTACCGTAAATTCTTAGTTTCGTGCTTAGTAAGATGACTACACTAGTATATGCTCATAGGTTAAACACATGGCTGGAAGGTTACATTGACAATTAATATGCATGGAGATTTTATAGAGGCATTTATTTTCCTAAAAATATGATCTTAAGGATTAGTTAATTCCAAGTTGGGTAGTAGCATATTACCACTTTCAAAGGATGATTGGAATTTTATTTTGATATCACAAGGTGGTATACACAAGAGGATAGCTAGATCGAGAAAAACAAATTGATCTGATTTGTGTTTTAATTTTTGAAGGTCTTTGAACATTTATGATTTATTGAGTTATAGTTATACATCCTTTGGAGAGAGATAAATTTGATTTGAAAAGGATCATAAAATTCTAAGGTATGATTTACGATTGACCAAAATTTGAGGATGAAGGATAAATTTGGTAAAATGTTTATTTTGATTTAAATTGTGTCATATGATCTATGATTTATAAAGTTATTTAGATTTCGAGTTTAAGGCCGCGATTATGGATATTTAAATTTTGGTGAAAAAAAATTAAATTACTTTTGAAGAGTAGTTGTGACTTATTAGAAGTTAGATATACACATTTGAAGGATATATAATTAAAATTCGGGAGTTATTTAAATGTTTCATTTTGTAATATGAAATTTGGCAGATAAACTTATTAAATGTTGAGTTTAAGATTTGGAGAAGAAAATATATATATATATATATATATATATATATATATATATATATATATATATATATATATTTTATATATATATATATATATATATATATATATATATATATATATATATATATATATATATATATATATATAATTATTCGATTTGCGATATACAAGGGTTCTTTCGGGATTGACCAGAGATTTAAATTGACAGTCTAAGATAATTGAAAATTTTAGCGGAGCATCTTGGAAATTTTATTGAGAAAATTTCAAGGAGCTTGAAATTTTAGATTAGATCATAAATTGGTAGAGGACCAAGAAGCAAGTAAGGTCACCCCGGAGAGATAGAAGTATTCCATATTAGATTGCCATACCATCTATGATTATGATATTGCATATACACAAGTATAGTTTGTCATCGACCAAACCGATGAACCTATCTTTGACCCACTCAACCTTCCCTCAATTCTAGATCTTTATTCGTGACCATCTAATTGTTTGAAACGTAGAAACGATTAGAATCATTCCCTTGACCATACCCTTATCTAGGAGACTATCTTCTCCCTTGAAACCATGTCCCTAACTTATTTTACCTTTATCTATGAGATTTTCTAATTATCTTTATTTTGTACTTTAACCTTTTATTTTTGTGCCTTAATTGACACCTTATGAACCCCCCACCCCCACTCTCTATTTTAGATCTTTTGGCGTCCCTTACCGTGACTTTGACATTCGGAGTGTAATACTAGTTGTTACCTTCCAACAAAATTCATATGCAAGATCTAGACAAGCGTACCTTCATGTAGGTATATTATGTCCTCCCAAAACACGTCCTCTTGTACTCTATTTTTATGATGCGACTTTCGAGTCAAATTGTCTAACTATAAACCCTCCCATAATACTATTGTCCTTTCGGACTTCGATTAGAGACCAAATCATGACTCAAAACTTTTGACCCAATATTTGATTGTGATCTACTTAAAATTCTAAATGTTCAACATTGTATTTTATCTTGATTGCTTGCCCTTATCTTGATTTTATCTCGGATTACTCTTTACTCTTCATACAATATTTGCAACCCTTACTTTCTCCCTTCCAATTAAATTGCTTCATTCATATTTCACTATGATTCTTCCGTAGTATGTGCAACTTTGTTCCTTTCATGCCCTTGTGCAAGTATAGAAGTTGGATCGTGGCACTCTTCAGCTATACATGGCTAGAATCAAAAATTTGATAGAGAAGATTAATGGTACAGCTTGATAAGATGGTTACATGATTACGAGATATGAACATCTGACATAAGATGAAAAGGGTGGAAATGTGATTAAGACTTCTCAAAAAAAAGGGAGAAGTTGTTTTGATGTTACTAATTTCCAAGGTTACTCAATTGAGTGACAACGGAAAAGTTTAGGGTTCTTGAGAATTTAGCGAATTAATTGCTATAATGATTATGAAGGTGATTTTCAATATATGAGAAATTTTCTTAGGTTGGGAATTTGATGAATGACGAAATCGGTGTAAAAATATATATCCGTGATATATCGAAAAAAAATTGATGACAAAAGGTTTAGTTATGAAGTTAAAATCAAAAGAGGGTATACTTTTGATTAACAAGTCACTTTACGGGATTCACCAAAAATTAAAGACGAACTTTTTCGATACTTACGGATATATTTACATCGATAAATAGGTACAATTTTGTAATAAGAAGATTTTGACTTTTACATGGACTAAAGGTTTTCAATTTTAATTTTCTAGGAAATTATAGCTTGGGGAGACATACCTGCGAGATGGTATATTAAAGTTTTGGAATTTAAAGTTTCGGACTATTCAAAATTCTATGAGGAGATATAGATATTTAGAGTAAATTTTAAGATCAAATTTTATAAGTTAAAGTTTTGGGGTGACTTGAAAAGGAAAAGTGTTTTAAAAGAAACAACGACCGGTGGGAAGTAAGTTTCGAAAAAAGGAAAAAAAAAGAAAAAAAATGAAGTATGATTAAGGAGGTTAATTTTCTATTTGTGAGGTTGCCCTTTTCATAAGGTTAATATTAGAATTGATCGAGCGTAGTCATTGATCGGTTGCCATACACACGAAACTAGAACCATCAAAATTTCTTCTTCTAGTCATTCTAATGACAAATTGCCGATAAAATGTCTTCGTCTTCTCGTCAAATATTTTGAATGCCTGCTCGTCCAATATGGATCTCATACTTCTATTCGAATAAAAACTCCTTCTATTTTCTCTACCCTATCTACCCTGATTATTCCTAAATTTCGAGGACGAAATTCTTGTAAGTTGGGTAGGATGTAAACCCCCTAAAATTTCCTACATTTTTTACGACGAGTTTTCTTTTAAATAATTTTTTGTTATTCGATTTTGTTTTCATATTGGTACGTCGCATACAAATTTGCATTTGCTCGTCGAGTGCGAATATGTGCGAGGTACATATTTTTGTAAAACACTTTTCTTAGAGATTTTATTTGTATGAAGGAATTTTAGTTTTCAAAAATTATATGTGATAAATATTTTAATAAAGTTGTAAAAATGTCACATTGAGATTTGCTACAACTTATGATTTTTATTGTAATATAAGTAGTAAGTTAGAAAGTTATGTTCTTATGTAAATATGTAAATTTCTGTGTGAAGGGCATAGAATTAATTCCATGTCCGCTTTGACAAACTATTGTGACTGATTTACTTAACTATAAATATGCATTTTAACATTTAAAAATCTAATATAATTTTAGAAATTTAATTTTTATTAAATCTTATAATTATTTATAAAAAGATATTTCTAAATTTGGTTATAGTAATCTAAACCGGAATTTGATTGTATTGGATTAGTTTAAAGCAGATTTTTAAATTATAAATATGATTATATAATTTGATATTTTGAGAGAGATTATTGAATTGGGTTTTAAAAGATTTAAATTAAGAAACAAAATTTTCTATTGGAGAATTTAAGCAATTCTAGTCCTTATCCTAATAGGAGTCCTCAACCCTATTTAAAGGGGAGCTCTGTCATTTTCTCTATGAAAATTTTCACCAAAACAAATCTCCACAATTCGTGCAACGTGTTGTGCATCGTGTCTGTGACACAGAATCTTATTCCAGATTTTACAGTCATCCATCTCGCGTCGGGACACACCCCCCGACCACGACCACCTCCGCCAGGCCTCTCCCGGCCCTCCTTCTTGTCGGCCGAGCCTAGGCCACCCCCTCGACAGTCTCCCTACTTCCCGTCTCCAAACCACCACCACCTCCGTCGTCAACACCACAGAGCTACCATCCTCGTTCCACAGCCCACCCCGAATTGGCACCACCACCGACAGTATCGTCATCTCCGCCACTGCCTTCTCCCCCGATCCCAACCTCAATTTGGAGTCGACCACCACCAGGGACACCACGATACCACCGCCACCAAACCAGTCCTACCTTGTACTTTGTTCTGTTTGTGATTATATATAAAGTTCATCCCAAAATTTTTAATGGCGAACACAAGCCTCTGTCGCCGCAATGTACTCTGCTTCTGTCGTCGACAAGGCAACACCATAATACCGCTCTACTAGCAAACATCATCACATAGCCTGAAGTTGAGCGCCTCATGTCTACATCTCTAGCCATATCAGCGTCAGTATACCCGACCAGCTTTGGCTCGTCACCACCAAAGAAAAGTCTCCAATCGGTAGTGCCCTGAAGGTCACTTGACCGCACTCCAATGTACCCTTCCACGATTGGAAAGATACTTGCTAACTGTACCATCTGCATGAGCGATGTCTGGCCTCGTACGCACCATAGAATACAAACGGCTTCCCATAGCTGAAGCATATGGAACCCGCTCCATATCTTCTTTCTCATCTTCGCTAGATGGATACTGCTCCTCAGTAAAGTTAAAGTGAGCTACAAGGGGGTTACTCACTTTCTTCGACCCGTCCATTCCGAAATGTTGAAGTACCCAATGAATGTGTAGAAACTTGGAATCTCTCTCGGCTGATCTCCATCCCAAGAATAGTCCTCGTTGTGTCTAAATCCTTCATAAAGAAGACCGTGCAGTTGGCGCTTCAACTCCGCTATCCTAGTGGCATTTCGACCCACCAGTTGCATATCATCAACATAAAGCATTAAAATGATGAAATCATTATCGGCAAAGTGTCTCACAAATATGCAGTGGTTCAATGTCGTCTGTCCATAACCATGCTCCCCATAAATGACAACTTTTTGTACCACTGCCTCGAAGCCTGCTTTAGACCATACAAGCTCTTCCTCAACCGGTAGACCAAGTGTGACTTGTCCTTCTCACGGAATCCCTCTGGCTGTTCTATGTACAACTCCTCCTCAAGATCACCATGGAGGAATATCTTTTTTACGTCTATCTACTCGACCTCCAAGTCGAAACTGGCTGCCAATGCTATCACCACCCGAATAGACGACTATTTGATGACTGGTAAAAAGATCTCATCATAATCTCCGCCTTTTCACTATCAGTAGCCTTTTAACTACCAGCCTCATTTTGTATCGAGGGTGAGTAGCATCATCTATCTGCTTTACTCTGAACACCCATCAATTTTTAAAGCCTTTTTGTCCTTTGGCAATCGCACCAGATCATAAGTGGAGTTGGCTTGTAAGGAACTCATCTCCTCCTGTATAGCCTCCATCCACTCTTGCCAATATTCGTCGTCCATAGCCTCTACGAAACTTTTGGGCTCTCTCCAGTCAGTTAGTAGCATATACTCATCTGGTGAGTGTCTCATAGATGGTCGACGCTCTCTGTCGCTCCTCCTCAACGGAACTATTAGTGTTGGTTGTATATCAACAGCCTCCTCCCCTTCAGGAACTATCTCCTCGCATGCTCATCCTCTTGAGGGTTACCTTGACCACCATCAGTAGGCTGATGATCAAGGTTGGAAGCAACTCCATGGACTGGCTCCTCCATAATTGGATCCTCTGCGATGACCTCTAAAAACTGCTCGAAGCAAAATGACTATAACTCAGGCAATTCCTCAACCTCAGAAGGCATCTCAAAATCCTGAGTGTTGGCCATGGTTTGATCCTCGATGAATACCACATCCCTGCTTCTATAGATCTTTCTTCCCACGAGATTGTAGAATCTATAGCCAAATTCATCATGACTGTAGCCGACAAAGATACACCGCCTCGTTTTCGGCTCAAATTTGGATCTTTCGTCCTTCGGTACTTATACGACGACCTTACAACCAAATACTCATAGTTGATTGTATAACGGCTCTTTTTCGTACCAAACTTTGTCAAGCACATCACATTGGAAAGGAACACTAGGAGATAAATTAATAGTATAAGCAGCAGTGTAAAGAGCCTCACACCAGTAACTGTCTCGTAAGTTTGCCTCTGATAGCAAATATCGTACCCTCTCCATCAGTGTCATGTTCATTCGCTCCGCTAAACCATTGAGCTAAAGTTTCTTGGACAAAGTCTTCTGGTATTGTATCCCTTGCTCTCTACAATAAGCATCAAAAGGACTAATGTACTAGTCGCCATTGTCTGACCGAACACATAGCGGCTTCTTGCCCGTCTTCCTTTCAACAGAGGTCTGAAATCTTTGAAAGTGGACAACACCTGATCCTTGTTCTTTAAGGCATAGATCCAGACCTTCCTGGAACAATCATCAATAAACATCACAAAATAAGAAGCACCACCAATAGATTTTACCTTCATAGGACCGCAGACATCCGAGTGAATCAACTCAAGCAACACCGGCTTCCTCGAACTTGGGTGACTTTTGAAAGACACCCTATTTTGCTTTCCTGCTAAATAGTACGTGTACTTCTCCAATTCTGTAGAATTTAATCCTGGAATCACCTTCATGTTCACCAAGTAGCTCATCCCCTTTTTGCTGATATGGCTGAGTCGTCTGTGCCACAACTCGGTAGACACATCACTGAGGGCGTTCACTACTAGCCCAATGATTATATTATATTTTTGAATATGGCTAATCAGTTAATTTTACCATAATGATGTCACTAATATTCATATATTCACTATCATATTGCTACTTAAACTTAGGATTGTCCTACTACTCACTAAATATTATCTTATTATCATATCATGATACTGCTTTGTTCGTCTAACATGTACTTGTAGACATGCAGTTAGCATGATCAAGCATGATCAAATCAGGACATATGCGATGAAGAATTGATGACGGCCAAAAATGGTGTCTTCAAGTCTGCTCAAAGATGTCATCAAAAGGGCTACTCGTTTTTTTCAAATAATTTTGTATTTTTCCTTTCTTGAGTCTAGATTATATTGTGAGTTGGGATAACTGGCATTTAGAAGTTTATCTTGAACCAAAATAAACATATCATTGATCCCAAACCAGCATCCAAAAACCCTACTGAATTAAAAATGACCTAAAATTAACCTAACCGAACTCCGCCAGAGTTCTGTCCGAACTCGGTCCACTTAAATTTCTCTTGTTCAGCAACAAATTCCTATTCCTTTGGATCTACAACGTTCAAAATTATGAACATTAACCCTACCAAGTTATATCCGAACTTTGTCCTAAAAGAATCTAGAAATAGAGAAGAATTTGTCATTTCTAATCACTCATTCATTCTTCATCTTCTCTATCTATCTAAAGCCTTTTTATTTACCAAGAGCTTTAAATCTTCCTATTTCCAAGACAACTCCCATTCTTCTAGTGTCGGTGGTTTTCGATTAAGAGTATTCGAGTTGTACAAGCTTGGCGTATAAAAGCTGTTCTCAGAAAGGTGTTGTTGAAGTTTGATCGTGGATTGGACTAAAACACAATGGTGTTGAAGTTGGCATATTCTTCGGAGCAAAGCACACGGTGCAATCTCTATTCAAAATACTGGATTAAATAGCAGCCAAGAGTTCTCGCGACTGGACTAGTTCTCTCAGAAAGGTGTTGTTGAAAACCAGAATCAAACTCGGTTTTGCGTTTGCTCTTCTCAACTTATTTATTTTACGCATTTATTTTTATACTGCATGTTTCACATTTATTTGTTTACTGCCATAAATATTTTTAAGTGGGGATTATTATTCCGTTGTACGTACGCACTCTATTCACCCCCTCTAGTGGTGCTCAATTGATCCTACATTCACCTTCTGTGTCCCTTGTGCGCTTCCCTCCATATAGTAGAGTCTAGAGTTCTTGCTTCCTCTGGCAATCACCATCAAACCTCTGGAAAGCTTCCACTGACCATTTCCGAAGAGATTGAAGAAACCTTCGTCATCCAACCTTCCAACCGAAACTAGGTTGAAACGGATATCAGGGATATGACGGACATCTTTGAGAACAAGAACTACACCCGTCTTCGTCCTCATACGCACATCTCCAATGGCAACTGCCTTCGACACATCCCTGTTGTCCATCTTTAACACTCAACAGTCGCCTATCATGTAAGTGGAAAATAGTACCATATTGTGAGATATGTGCGCTGAAGCATTTGAGTTCACCAGCCAAGAATTATCATCGTAGGTGAGGTTCATGACAACCTCATCACCTACGACGATCACATCGCCTTCATATGTCGAGGCCGTCGCTGTAGTGTTATCACTTTGCTTCCCTTGTCGCTCTTCTTCTCTTTCTTCTAAGTAAAAAGGTTTTGATTAATGTGGCCTTTTTTTGCCACAATGGTAACACTCTGAGTCCTCGTACTGACCCTTAGACTTACCTCTACTCTTGTCTCTGCCACCACCAGGATTCCTGCTTTTGTCCCTTCCGCGGCTCTCTGAAACTGGCGCCTCTTAGTGGGATGTGGATGAAGTGCCCTGACAATATCTACGCATCTCTTCATTTAATACCCCTCTCTTGGAAAACTACAGACTGACCATGCCTTCCGGAGCAGAAGCGATCATAGATACTCGTACGGTCCCCACGAGTCTGGCAATGTACATAGCAGCTAAAGTCCCTGAACCTCATCGTCGAACTTGACTCCTATAGAGGATAGTTGGTCAACCATGCCCTATAACTCACTCAAGTGATCCGTAGTGGATGCACCATCGTTGTACTGCAGACCCATCATCATCCGAATCAGGAACAACCTATTTACTCCGGTCTTCTTAGCATACAAAGATTGCAAGTTATCCCACAGTATCCTCGCGTGCTCATACTAGCAACGTAATTATATACATTCTCGTCAACGAACTGCCTTATGTATCCACACACCTGTATATGCTCGAAATTCTAGTCCTCTACAGATTTACCACTGGGTCTCTCGGAAGCAAATACAGGCAGATGTAACTTCTTCACAAACAGCAAATCCTTCATCTTGCTCCTCCAGTAGTGATAGTTGCTACCGTTCAGGTTTACCATGCGCACCGACTTCGCGTCCATCTCTGCTTCTTGGTTTGACTGTCAACTCCTAACACTGCTCTGATACCACTCTGTTGGGAATGAAGCGCGATAAACGTTCCCCCAACTTAGAGAGTCATGCAAGAGAACCGAGCAAAAGCATACAAATCAAAAATGCCAAACACAATCGCAGACACATATATTTTTGACGTGGAAAACCCAAATGGAAAAAACCACAGGACGATCAAAGTCCAATCCTGAAGAACCTCTACTAATGGAATAAAGAGAATACACCCTCTATATGCTCCTCCCGATCCAAACGGATCACCACAACTCACTTGAAAGAAGAAAATTTGATTGTACACTCCCAAGAACAAGAGATGTCGAAAAATAATTCGAAGCGATCTCTTCTTCACAATAGTCTTCAATCCTTTCTCTCTCTCAAAAGTTGTAATGCACTATTGCTCACTTTTTGAGACATATTTTGTGGTGAGGAAATACATAGTATATATAGCTGAAAATTGTTGAGAAACCCAATTTCGGGGTTGGTTTTTATGAAAAACCCACCCGCGGGATGGATTTTATGAAATGCCCAGAATTATATATTTCCACGTTAAGTATTCCAAGATTCCCTTTGGATGCTCTGTATTTACAAAATTAATACCATAACTATCCCTCCGCACAAACTCATATTTGGATTGTGATTTTCGTCGTCTTCTTCTTCTTCTTCATGAGATATCTGAATTCCATTGCACTCATCTTCAACAGAGATCGCAAAGATCGTTCATAGTTCACCGTACTTTTTTCAGTCGAACTTCGATCATCGCTCATCTTCTTTTTCTTCTTCTTCTTTTTCGACAATTAGGTCAATTTTGGAGAGAAGATCTTCTTCTTCTTTTCCATAAGAGTTAGCATCGTTTTGAAAGAAGAACGAAAACACTTGAATCTTTATTCATGTCAAATTTCTTTCCACAAAACAAAAAAAATAAAAAATTAGATTTCTGTCAACAGTTCTCCGTCGATATAACACGAATAATAGTCATTCTCCTGCATTTTAACAAGGATAATACCATTCTTCGTGTACATTAACACGGAGAATGCCATTCTCCATGTTACTAACGTGGAGAATGGCATTCTCCGTGTTTCTAACACGAAGATTGGCCATTCCCCTGTGTTTTAACATTTGAATAAACATTCTCCGTGTAATTTAGTACGGAGAATGGCCATTCTCCGTGTAATTTAGCATGGAGAATGCCATTCTCCGTACTAAATTACATGGAGAATGGTCATTCTCCTACGTTTTAACACTGGAAATGGCCATTCTCCGTGTTATTTAACACGAAGAATGGCCATTCTCCGTCTCCTGCGTTTTAACACTGGAATGACCATTCTTCGTGCTAAATTACACGGAGAATGGCCATTCTCCGTGTAATTTAGCACGGAGAATGGCCATGTATAAATTAAGACGAACAATGGCCATTCTATGTTACTAACACGGAGAATGGCCATTCTCCGTATAAATTAAGACGAAGAATGGCCATTCTCCGTATAAATTAAGACGGAGAATGGCCATTCCGTGTTACTAACGGAGAATGGCCATTCCGTGTTACTAACGGAGAATGGCCATTCTCCTCCGTTTTAACACTAGAATGACCATTCTCCAAGCTTAATTACGCGAAGAATGGCCATTCTTCGTGTAAATTAAGACGAAGAATGGCAATTCCGTGTTACTAACACGGAGAATGGCCATTCTCCGTGTAAATTAAGACGGAGAATGGTCATTCCGTGTTACTAATACGGAGAATGGCCATTCTCCTGCATTTTAACACTGGAATGACCATTCTCCGTGCTAAATTACGCGAAGAATGATCGTTTTCCGTGTAAATTAAGATGGAGAATGGCCATTCTCCGTGTAAATTAAGACGAAGAATGGCCATTCCGTATTACTGACACGGAGAATGGCCATTCTCCGTTTAAATTAAGACGGAGAATAGCCATTCCGTGTTACTAACATGGAGAATGGCCATTCTCCGTATATATTAAGACGGAGAATACTATTCTCCGTGTTACTAACATGGAGAATGGCCACCCTCATGCGAAATTAACATTCTTCGTGTTCTAACACGGAGAATGACCATTCTCCTGCATTTTATGGTCAGTTGAAACTTTGGAGGGCCATAACTTTTGACTGAGAGGTCGAAACGAGGTCCGGTTTGTCGCAAAATGAGCGTATCTTCGAGGAGCCTGAGACAAATCATTTTATCGTTTGTCGGCCTTTCAAAATCTTAGAATCACAAAAAAATGTTGTTTGGATCTCCGTTTTAACACTTTTGTCGTTTGTCTCGGTCGTTTTGAAATTTTTCGACGAGTTTTTGAAGATTTTTGAGGAGAAAAAGTAGATTCGAAAGTGAGCAGCGTATGGAAGAAGATGAAGTATCGAAACATTTTTTTAAGAGTAGTTTCGTGGGTGTTTTCAATAAATTAGAAGGAAGGACAAAAAGGTCATTCGGAAACCTCTTTATATATTTTTTTGCTAATTCTGAGCACGCGATGAAATGTTATTGCGCGGTGGGTTTTTCATAAATTTTTTTTGTTTTTTGGGCATTTCATAAATTTTTTCTATATATAGCCTCAAACCCACAACTATATTCTACTATATGTAGGAATATTCAATCTAAACCATTGATGTATTCCTATTATATATAAGAATACCAAATCCAACTCTATTGGGATACTATATATAGAAATATCCAATCCAAATCTATTGGGATATTTCTATTATATATAGGAATATCCAATCCGACGCCGGAATATTTTTTACATAGGTTGAAAATCCCACCCACTCCAACAATACGCATCCAACTTCAGGAATCATGCTCTTTCATACTATGATCTTCTAATATATCAGTTCTTCTACAATATGACTTGTGAACGCGCTGATTTCATCTCCTTCAACTTAACTATAGATAGTTTCGTCTCATTATTTATGTTATAAGAGGTTACAGTCCTTTGGTAAGATGATCTGATGGTTATTTATACTGTCGGTAATGAAAGAGAGAACTAGCCCTTTGGGATTTGGCGGCGAGATTATCGTTAAGCAATGGTTGGAAGACAATTTCAGTTGGAAGCCCATAAAACTTTTGAGAGAAGTAGCAAGCTTGTATTCTTATTCTCCTCAAAGAGCTCAAGGACTACAGAAATTTTCTCATAACATGTTCCATCTTCTCATTCCAGAAGAGGTCTCAAAAAAAATAAAGTTTAGAGAACATATGGCATGAAGTCTCTCTGTCAAGAGTTGTTCAATACATCAATGCCAATTGCCAAATGATGCCCAAGATAATTGAGGAGCATCGAGTAACAAACTCTGGATATTGCGTACCACCTCGATATCAGGACTCTTAGCATCTCTAATTCCGTGGCCTTCTAATAAATAAAGTTCCTATCTTACTTGACAATGTTTATTTCATAAAAGTCTCTCGTTGAGAGTTTTTTCAAGGCGCAGCAACCACCATCAAGGCATCAACCATGCCAATAATGCCCAAACCTTCTTTCTCGAAGCAGTAGCAGCAACTGTTAGTGCCGAGGCACAATTTTCGATGGAAAATTCTGAAACTAAAACAATTGTACACACAACGTTTCAAATGCAGCACCTTAAAGAAGATGTGCAACAGAGATCCTGGAGAATTCTGAATTACGAGGATCTAAAAAGATTCTACGTAATACACAAAAAATCTAAAGAGACTTTGTGCAAGCAACTATCGGCAGTAGAGCTTCTAAAAAGAAGTTACTATAAAAGACAACAGCAGCGATGACAGGCGAGAATGAGATGCTGGGGTGAATGAACCACCGTTGCTCAAAGCTTTATTCGCCCCACACGAGCACGAACAGCTTCCAGGAACCAGCAAGTTCACGAAGAACTTCTGGAACGCTCGTAAGTCAATATTTGAGACTTGAACGGGCTTCCTGGACTTAACAGACTCCCCCAACTCTCTTCTTGGTGCATTTTTCAAAGGAGGCCAAGGGGCTCTATTTATAGAGTGGAGTTGAGACTTCACCTCTTCTCCTATCCGATGTGGGACTAAAATACCAATACTCAAAAATAGAGTTTGATATTTTAGATCATCCCACAATCAGCATAGAAGTGTGCCAGTCCACGCCTACCCCCCGAACACTCCTGTGCATGCACGAGACATCCTGGAGGCCGTGTCCGAGTCCAAGTCCGCACAACAAAAATTAACTTGCATCCTTGTTGGATTTAATCCTTTTTTCTTCTAGGAAAATACTTCCACATGGCACAAACTTGTGCCCCACTACACCTCATGTGCACACCTCAACACAAGCAATACATTATATTGAGATACTCACCATTTGGTGTTGCCGATGTGGGACTATCTTTTCTAGTCCAAAGGCAAAAATACCAACAATCTCCCACATATCTCAATATATGGGTTGAGCGTTCCCCACAGTTACTGCCCATCATGCATTAGGAGAGATGTCGCTACGACTTGAATCTTCCCGCATAGGTTAAATAACAGCATGATACAAGAATGGACTAAGCCTTGAATTCTGTACCATAACTGCAATTCTTCCTACTCACATAATGACATCAATTGTGCTTCTGGCTGCACATTGAAGGCCTTGTGCCAGCCTGGTTTCAGTGTATAATTTTTGGACGTCTACAAGTTTACCCTCAAGAGACGGCCTGATATCTCTGTCCATGCACTATAGGTGAGTTCTTTATAAAGAGTCATGGCATGAAGCATTGCGCTTCTTTGCGATGCTACGCCGCTATGACATGGCTTAAAGCCGAGGCTTTACCCCACCTGGGTACCTCATCGTAGTGTCATACTACTGTAGCATGAGGTCACAGGCCTCTTTGTAGTGCCAAACTATCCAGCATGAAGCCTTGTGCTTCCGTGCGGTGTTACGCCGCTATGACATGGCTCGTAAAGCCGAGGCTTTACCCTACCTGGTACCTCTTTGTGGTGTCATGCCACTGTAACATGAGGACATCGTCCTCTTTGTAGTGCTGTCTACTTCTCTTTATTACGATTATCATACAGCATTAGGCTACCTGCCTACTTGCGGTGCTACTCCGCTGTGACTTGGCTTGCAAAGCCGAGCCATTACCCCTACCTGGGAACCTCATGGTGGAGTCACCCCACTGTAGCATGGAGTTACACTCCTTGTAGTGCTGCGCTACCGTGCTTCCTGTAAAGCACTCCAGGCATTCACTCTGCATGAGAACTCATTAAGGCATTTAAGCCAACCTTCCCACAAAAACCGTTTTTTGCAGAAAATAATAGTAGACAACAGTGGTTACAGGTCCGTAACCTCTCCATGTCCAATAGAACATGTACCCACCGTTCCTGATATTCTTCCGATTAGTGGTCCTCCCTTGAACCAAAAGCTAGATGCCTAGTAGATAAATCTTTGAACTAATAGCATAAAGTTTTATGGTAGGAATACAACAATACAATATCAGAATACCTTCAAGCCCATTTTACAAGTTGTGTCATCGACCAGCTGGCGCTTGAGGCCCTTGGTGAACGGATCCGCCAGGTTCTCCTGACTCCGAACATCAATCACTGCAATAACACCTTTCTTGATAAGATCGTGTACTGCTCTGTGCTTCAACCGCATCGTTCTTTTCTTCCCGTTGAAGAGTTCATTTGATGCCACTGCTGCTACCGCCTGGTTGTCACAGTATATCGGTATTGTCGGTATCTGAGCCCCAACCACCGGAAGATCATACATGAGCTCTCGAAGCCACTCTGCTTCATCTGCAGCAGCATCCAATGCAAAGAATTCAGATTCCATGGAGGAGCGAGATAACATAGTCTGCTTCTTCGACTTCCATGATATAGCAGCTCCGCCCATGGCGAATACGAATCCACCTGTGGAATACTCGCTCTCCATATCTGAACACCAGCTAGCATCACTGAAGCCTTCCACTACTGACGGATCTCCGCTGTAGAAAAGTGCATATGTCTGAGTTTTCTTGAGATATCTCATAACATGCTTCACAGCTTTCCAGTACTCAACGCCTGGATTGCTAGTGAACCGACTCAGCATTCCCACTACAAAAGCTATGTCAGGCCTTGTGACATTAGTAGCGTACATCAAGCTTCCGATGACGCTAGCGTACTCCAACTGCCTGACGCTTTCCCTCGAATTTGGCTCCAGCTTCTGATCACTCCGGTACGGTGTATCAATAAAAGGAAGATCTTGATACCCATAGCGAGTGAGCATCTTCTCAATATAATGAGATTGTGACAGCGCTTTTCCAGTGCCTGTCCGGATGATCTTGAGCCCCAAGATTACGTCGGCATCCCCCAAGTCCTTCATACTGAACTTGGTCGAGAGGAATTTTTTTGTCTCTGTGACGCAGCTTAAATTCGTACCTAGGATTAGCATATCGTCCACGTAAAGACATACGATTACTCCTCTTCCGTCAGCAAACTTCGTATAGACACACTTGTCTGTTTCACTGACCCTGTAGCCATTTGACCTTATCACCTTGTCAAACTTCTCATGCCACATTTTGGGAGCTTGTTTCAAACCATACAGAGACTTCATCAACTTGCAGACTTTGTCTTCCAGACCTCTGACGACAAAACCTTCGAGTTGTTGTATGTAGATCTCTTCGGTCAGCTCGCCATTAAGGAATGCCGTTTTCACATCCATCTGATGTATCACCAGCTTGTGTATTGCTGCTAGAGCAATTAACAATCTGATGGTTGTCATCCGAGCTACTGGAGCATAAGTGTCAAAGTAGTCGATCCCCTGCTTCTGAGCAAACCCCTTGGCCACTAGCCTGGCCTTGAACTTGTCAATGGTTCCATCTGCTTTCATCTTCTTCTTGAAGATCCATTTGCATCCGATGGGTCTTGCTCCTTCTGGCAGGTCAACCAATACCCATGTGTTGTTGGAGGTGATTGAGTCAATCTCGTTGTCTATCGCCTCCTTCCAGAATACAGCATCTCTGGTCTTCATCGCCTCATCATAGGTAAGCGGATCTGCTTCCAAATGATAGGTGACGAAGTCATCTCCAAAGTCTTTCGGCCTCCTCGTTCGCTTAGTTGACGGCTCAGCGAGTTCTGGTTCAGCTGGTGTCTCCTTGACGACAGCTTCATCTTGGACTACTGGTTCATAAAAGTCTTCTGTCTGCTTTGTACCCTCATCATTCTCCGGAAGATCCGCGAGAATAATATTCTTGTGTTTTGCAAACTTGTCTTCAAAGTATTCAGCATCGCGAGATTCGATGATATAGTTTGACTCGATATCAAGGAATCTCCGAGCATCACTCTTCTCGGCATACCCCAAGAAGATCGCCTTCGTAGTCCTTGTCCCCAGCTTATGAATCTTCAGATCCGGGAGCTTCACATAAGCCAGATACCCCCACACTCGAATGACATTCAAGTTAGGTCTGACTTTAAACCAGAGTTCATGAGGAGTTATGTCGGAAGTTGCATATGGCACTCTGTTCAGAATGAACGTTGCCGTTAGTACAGCTTCTCCCTAGTAACACTTTGGAAGACCCGCAGTCAACAGCATGGAGTTTATCATCTCTGTCAACGTTCTGTTCTTCCTTTCTGCTACTCCGTTGGATTGAGGAGAGTACGGAGCTGTTGTCTCATTGGTGATTCCATGTTCTTTGCAGAATGATAAGAATTCATGAGACCGATACTCCCCGCCTCGATCACTCCTTAACCTTTTGAGTTGTTGTCCAGTTTGCCGCTCAGCCTCGGCCCTGAACTCCTTGAACTTCTTGAATGCTTCGTCTTTAGACTTGAGCAAGTATGCGAAAGCATACTTTGAGAAGTCATCGATGAAAGTAATGAAATACTTCATCCCGGCCTTTGTAGAGAATTGTTTGAAGTCACAGATATCTGAGTGAACCAACTCCAGAAGATCTGTGCTTCGATGGACCCTGTGAAAGGGTTTCCGTGTGATCTTCGTCTAAGCACATACTTCGCATTTCTCTACCTTACCCCCACACTTGGAGATAAGTTCTAGATTAGACATTCTATTAATCCTTTTACAATGAACATGTCCTAGCCTATTATGCCACAACTCAAGAGAATAATCAGAAAAAGTGATTGCATTTATATTATCATGCTGGGTTACAACAAGCTGAATCTTGTACATTTTTTCAGTTTGGAAAGCTTTCCCGAAGAATGTACCCTTCTTGGACATCACCAACTGGCCAGCATTGATGTCCATCCTCAAGCCTGCGTTGCAGAGCAGACTTCCAGAGATCAGGTTCTTAGCAATTACTGGAACATGCTTCATACCTTGAAGCGTCAGAGTGTTCCCCGATGTGAGTTTCAGCTCCACCGTCCCGATCCCCAGTACTTCAGCTTGTGCCTGGTTTGCCATTATAACCTTCTCTGAAGTTGGCTCATAAGAGACGAACCAGTCTTTGTCTGAACAGACATGGCAGGTCGCACCAGTGTCTATCCATCAGTCCAAGTTAGCCCCCACAGTTGCAACCTGTGCTATCATGGCAACTAGATTAGTAATCATAGAAACCTTACTAGGCTCACCTTGTTCTTTGGGCTTGGACTTGCATTCGGATTTGTAGTGGCCCTTCTTGCCAAGCAAGTCACATGGGACTTGGACTTCTGCTGCTTGAAAGCAGGACCCTTCACTTTCAGATTCGTGAAGTCCTTCTTTTTGCGATGAGAAGCAGCCTGCTTTCCCTAGTACTCTCTGGTTTGGACCAGATTTGCCTTCACCAGTTGTTTGGATAGAGTATCCATCTTCTGTTGAGAGCGCATCTCGTCCTCAACATGGATCTCTTGCAAGAAATCTTCCAAGCTAATTTCCATCTTCTTTCGATGTATCCTTGCATAGAAGTTGCTTCATTCTGTAGGAAGTTTCGCGATGATCCCTCCAACGACAAACTTGTCGACGAGGGGCATGTTCTCGTCTTCTAGTTTCTGACGCAACTTCAGAAACGCCTTCACTTGGGGCAGCATCGCCTTCTTGTCTTCGAAGGTCCACTTGTGATATTTTTCTACCATGAAGATCTTGGACCGGTTCTCGTCATCTTCATAGAGCTTTTCCAAGGAGTCCCATATCTCTTTGGCAGATGTCTTCTTAGAGTAGGACTCTGTCAGAGAGTCTTCCATGGAATTGAGTATCAGTAGTTTGTATATACTGTTTTCTCTCTTCCACTTTGCTTGCTTGGTTGTAGCAACGGCCACAGCTGCAGCAGATCCAGTGGTTGGAACGATCGATTCTTTTTCTGACAGCACGTGATCAACATTCACGAGTTGAAGATTTAAAGTGATCTTTCGTCTCCATATCTGGAAGTGTTCGCCATCGAATTTCTCCAACTTGTTAAAGCCGGTATCGATGAGCGAAGCACGAGAATTATCCATCTTCTCAATAAAGCTTTGAGATTGTTAGTGCCGAGGCACAATTTTCGATGGAAAAATTCTGAAACTGAAACAATTGTACACACAACGTTTTAAATGCAGCACCTTAAAGAAGATGTGCAACAGAGATCCTGGAGGATTCTGAATTACGAGAATCTAAAAAGATTCTACGTAATACATAAAAAATCTAAAGAGACTTTGTGCAAGCAACTATCGGCAGTAGAGCTTCTAAAAAGAAGTTACTGTAAAAGGCAACTGCAGCGATGACAGGAGAGAATGAGATGCTGGGGTGAATGAACCACCGTTGCTCAAAGCTTTATTCGCCCCACACGATCACGAACAGCTTCCAGGAACCAGCGAGTTCACGAAGAACTTCTAGAACGCTCGTAAGTCAATATTTGAGACTTGAACGGGCTTCCTGGACTTAACAGACTCCCTCAAATCTCTTCTTGGTGCATTTTTCAAAGGAGGCCAAGGGGCTCTATTTATAGAGTGGAGTTGAGACTTCACCTCATCTCCTATCCGATGTGGGACTAAAATACCAATACTCAAAAATAGAGTTTGATATTTTAGATCATCCCACAATCAGCATAGAAGTGTGCCAGTCCACGTCTACCCACCGAACACTCCCGTGCATGCACGAGACATCCTGGAGTCCGTATCCGAGTCTGAGTCCGCACAACAAAAATTAACTTGCATCCTTGTTGGATTTAATCCTTTTTTCTTCTAGAAAAATACTTCCACATGGCATAAACTTGTGCCCCACTACACCTCATGTGCACACCTCAACACAAGCAATACATTATATTGAGATACTCACCATTTGGTGTAGCCGATGTGGGACTATCTTTTCTAGTCCAAAGGCAAAAACACCAACAACAACCACCAACAATTGCAATGAAGGAGGTTGGCGGTGCTAACCAATCTGCTTCTGCGAGTGTCCTCCTCCAGTCCAAGCAAAATGGGCAGATATCAAGTGGATAGTGTGACCCAGGGCCGGCCCAAGAGGGTGGACGAGCTGGACGACAGTCTCAGGTCTCTCAATAGACTAGGCCCCCAAACAAGGCACAAGGTTACAAATTTTATAAGAAAACTTTGCCTCAAGTCGACGGAAGTTACACTTGTAACTCTGTAGAAAATAATGGTTGGATGATTTTATTGATGGACTACTTCACTACTTATATGGAGTCTATCTCCTCTACATACTACATATTCCGATGTGGGACTAAAAGTCCCTTATTGATTCTCAACACTCCCCCTCAAGATGGGCGATAGATATTGATCATCCCTATCTTGTTACATAGCTTCGACAGACTTAATGAACTAAGACCCTTAGTCAGACAGTCTGTAACTTGTTCTTCTGAGTGGACATGGTCAATCTTCAGTATCCCTTGTTCCAGCTTCTCCTTGATGAAGAATCGATCAATCTCGATGTGCTTCGTTCTGTCGTGCTGAAATAGATTGTTAGCTATACTTATTGCAGCTTGACTATCGCTCCGAAGACGCAATGGTGCTCTCTTATCCAGCTTCAACTCTGTCAGCAATGCTTTCACCCATAGCAACTCTGACACTCCCAGAGCCATTGCTCTGTATTCTGCTTCAGCTGTCGACCGTGCTACCACTGACTGTTTCTTGCTTCTCCATGAGACCAGATTTCCTCCTACAAAAACACAGTATCCCGTGGTAGACCTTCTGACGTCTATACAGCTTGCCCAATCTGTATCACAGTATCCCTCAACTTCTATGCGTCCATTCTTCTTGAACCATAGCCCCTTTTCCGACGTTCCTTTCAGATATCTCAAGATCTGAAATACTGCTTCCATATGACCCTTTCTTGGATCATGCATGTAGCGACTCACTACACTCACCGCAAATGAGATATCAGGACGAGTGTGTCCTAAATAAATCAATCCTCCTACAAGTCTTTGATATCTTTTACGATCAACAGGCTCTCCTGCTTTTGCTCCAAGCTTACTCTTCTGGTCAATTGGAGTAACGGCTGCTTTGCATCCCAGCTTTCTGTCTCCTTTAGCAGATCTAGTGTGTATTTTCTTTGTGATAGAACAATTCCCTGTTCGCCTTCACACACTTCGATACCTAGAAAGTACCTCATCGCCCCTAAATCCTTCACCTCAAACTCCTTTGCGAGTTTTGACTTCAGCTTAGCGATTTCGACTTCATCATCACCTGTGATCACTATATCATCCACATATACAACAAGTATAGTGATGTGGCCTCTTGCATGCTAGAGGAAGACCGTATGATCTGTATTTGTTTGACGGTATCCCATGCCTGTAACAGCCTTTCTGAATCTGTCAAACCAGGCTCGAGAAGATTGCTTGAGCCCGTATAGCGACTTCTTCAGTTTACATACCTTTCCTTGCGACATCCCTCCGTTTGATTCCGTTGCGTAGCACCCTGGCGGGAGCTCCATGTATACTTCTTCTTGCAGGTCCCCATGAAGAAAGGCATTCTTCACATCCAGCTGGTATAGCTTCCATCCATAGTTCGCTGCAATGGAGACCAAAGTTCTCACGGTGCTTATTTTTGCTACTGGGGCAAACGTCTCATCATAGTCTATGCCATATGACTGTGTGAATCCTTTTGCAACCAACCTCGCCTTATATCGCTCTACTTTTCCTTCTGGCGTCTCTTTCACTGTGTACACCCATTTGTATCCTACAGCTTTCTTCCCTTTGGGTAATGGAACCAGCTCCCATGTCTTATTTTTCTCCAGTGCCCCAAGTTCTTCCATTATTACAGCTTTTCACCTTGGATCTTTCTTTGTTTCCTGCCAACACTTGGGCAACGAAGTAGAGTCTAACGATGCAATGAAGGCTCGATAATTAGAAGAAATGTTAGAATAAGACAAGAAGTTGGCAATGTCATGTTCATAATTATCAAAACGACTAAGAGCCTTACCCGCATTGATGCGAGAAGATCTCCTTAAGGGAGCAATAGGTGGTGGAGAGATCATACCATCCGAGTCGGAGAGATCCGCATCAGAATCCGAGTAATTTAGTGCGGGGGCAACATCTTCAAGAGTTGGAGCAGGAGTAGACGAGGGACTTGGTACAGTAGGCACAGGGCACGGCATAGGCACAGTACTGGTCTTCTGTTGTCTCCTTCTGTAGACTTGGAGCTCCTTTTCCCTTGTCTGTTGCTCCCCCTGCGTAACATATGTATCTTCTTCTTCATTCTCTGTATCTGAGTCACTGTGTTCTTCCCCTTTCGTCCAGTTTTCTACAACCGGACACGGAACCGATCCAACGACCACATTTGGGCTTATTATCTCCCTCTCACATCGAACACCACCTGTGTTAGATGTGTCACCAAATGCTGAACCTTCATCCGAACCATAGTATGGTTCGAGTTCTCTGAATGTAATGTCCATGCTGACAAATATCTTCCGCTCGACTAGACTCCAACAGGCATATCCCTTCTGATTCGCCGTGTAACCGACAAAGACACATTTAAATGCTCTAGGATCCAGTTTGCCAATGCCAGGCCTATTATCTTGGACAAAGCACACACATCCAAAAACTTTTGGTGGAATAGTGTATGTAGTTGCCCCAGTAAGCATCTCCAATGGTGTCTTCCAGTCCAATACTTGAGACGGCATTCTGTTGATGAGATATGAGGCCGTCAAAATAGCCTGCCCCCATAAGTGCTTCGGGACATTCATAGCCAGCATCATCGTCCGTGCGACTTCCAGCAGGTGTCTGTTCTTTCGTTCAGCCACACCATTTTGTGCCGGAGTATAAGCACATGAAGTTTGATGTAGTATTCCATGGGTAGAAAAATACTCAGCAACCTGCTTATTATTATACTCCGTCCCATTGTCAGACCGAAAACACTTAATTTTAGCGTCATATTGTGTTTCCACCCGGCGATGAAAGTCCCGAAAAGCCTCAAGGACGTCACTTTTATTCTTCATAAGGTAGACCCATGTCACACGGGTATAACAGTCAATGAAGGTGACGAACCATCGAAAACCGTTAATTCCGGTTGTAGGACTAGGGCCCCATACGTCCGAATGTATCATGTCAAAAGCAGCTGAACTCCTATTCCCCGAGCTTACATACGAGCTTCTGGTATGTTTTTCCAACTCACAAGCATCATAAAATAACTTCTTTTTATCAGCCCTTTGATATAAGGACGGATACATTCGACTAATAACTTGAAAAGAGGAATGACCGACACGCTGGTGGTGGAGTAGCAAGTCGGCTTCAACACTGCAACAGGAAGCTTCTGGTGGTGCGTCTGCTACCAAAGATGCCAATGCGTTGTCCAGTCCAGTCCTGTCTAAATACCACAGCCCCTTATGCCATGTGCCATTCCCAAGTCGTCGTCCTGTCCCCTTCTCCTGAAAAGTCACCTTAGGAATGTCAAAGGAAACAGTACAGTTAAGATCAAGTATAATGGCACTAATGGATAAAAGATTGACAGAAAAAGATGGAGCATGTAAGACATTGGTTAGAGTGATGGAAGGGGTGTATGCGACAGTGCCTGTACCCACTACAGGTCTGGATGTACCATCAGCAGTCTGAATACTCTCTGGCAATGGTAGCTGAGTATAACCCTGGAACGCACCACGGGATCCTGTGACATGGCGAGATGCCCCAGAGTCCATTATCCATCCTGGCTGACGGACAGATGCAAGAGCACGTACAGAATCACCGGTGCCGGTTTGGGCAAAGTAAGTGATGTGATCTCCCGAGGTCGAAGACGCCTCAGGACTGTCGGCCGAAACCAGCTTTGTGCCTCACAACTTCTCAAGGAACTCCCTCTCAAGCGGAGTTATTTCAGCCAGTAGATTCTCTCCCCCTTTCTCCACCAGATTCGCTTTGTGTCCTCCCCGTCTACCAGCATTTCCTCCTCTATTACCCCGTCGGCCGCCACGACCCCGTCCTCGATCAGTAGACTGATTTCGCAAAGATTTTGGACAAAATCGGATGTAATGTCCGGAGTCATCACAATTGTGGCAAACACCACCAACAGATGGAGGTTGATTGAAGGCAGCAAGGGCAAACTTTTCAACCTCGGCTCGCTCCCCCTGGTAGGATCCCTTGTAGGGCATCAACTTCAGTCGAGCTTCTTCCTGTGTCATGACGGCTATAGCTTCTTCCAAGGTCGGAAGCGTAGATTGGGATAGGAGGATATTCCGTCTCTGCTCAAATACAAGGTGTAGTCCCTTCAGGAATTTTATCATACGCTGCCGCGAAATATAAGCCAGGAACGTCTGAAAGTACTTCGCGAATGCCGGTTCGACTTGTGCATCTTCCATCCCAAGAGGATCATAATGATCTAGATCAGACCAATACTTCTTCAACAGGGCTGCGTACTCAGAGATGGTACGTTCCTCTTGGGCCATCCTATCGAGTTCATCTTGCAGTTGAAAGACTCGCATAGGGTTGCCGGAGCCGGAGTATATATCTTTTAGAGTCCGCCATATATCAGCAGCAGCCTCCATTGCCTCGACATTGCCCGACACCTGGTCGGTTAATGAGGCAGTCAACCACCCAGCCACTACGTTGTTGACAATCTCCCAAACAGCAAACTCCTTTCCGGAGTGATCGGCTGGCGCCTTGGCTTGGCCAGTGACATAGCCAACCAAGCCACGTCCCTTCAGCGTCCGCATCGCCTGCCGCGACCACTTCAAGTAGTTGGACGTTCCTTCCAACTTTGTCTCCAGCTTCTCCAATTTCCCTATTTTGTAAGGTGACGGATCCACATCAGTATGGATCGCACGTGGGGTTGTCTCGGTTAATCTCTTTGATAAGATATCATCAACCAAGGCCTTCATCTCTTCGACCGTCAGTTTGCCACTGATCGAATCCATGCCTTCTTCAACTGTGAACCCTATTCGTCGTCTTCTTCGGCTTCTTCGACGTCGGAGTCGGCAACTTCCCTAACGTCGTCGTCTTTGTCGTTTTCTTCGACGTCACAGACTTTACGAATGAGCTACTAACACGGCCAGCACCGACGCACGCATGTAAAGTGAACACGTCAGGACACCAGAGAAGACATGATCAGTCTCTGTAGAGATCCCGATGTGAAGAAGAAATAACAAATAAAGTATTTGTTAGTTCCAAACGGTGTAAGCGATGATCAGAGTTGGTGCAAATAAAGTATTTGGCAGCCGTCTGTCTTCGAAATACGCCGTTGTTTTTTTGGTATAAAGACGGCTATGGTTAGGGTTAGGGTTTGGATGGGGCTGCTAGGGCTAGGGTTAAGGTTTCCATTACAAGAGAGGGAGAGGGAGGAGGGCGGCGGGAGGGTGCTGGAGGGGGGGGGCGGGAAGGTGCTGGAGAGGGGCGGGAGGGGGGGAAGGGTGCTGGTCGGGGGGGGGGGAAGGGGGGGTGCTGCGGCTCTGGGGGAGGGGGACTGCTCCGGGGGGGTTTGGGGGGAGGGGGCTGCTGCTCCGGGGGGAGGGGGGTCGGCTAAATTTTTTTTTGTGGAGAGAGAGAGAGAGTTATGGCTTTAATACCATGTAGAAAATAATGGTTGGATGATTTTATTGATGGACTACTTCACTACTTATAGGGAGTCTAGCTCCTCTACATACTACATATTCCGATGTGGGACTAAAAGTCCCTTATTGATTCTCAACGAACTCTAGATTCCCATGGACGGTTATCAGATGTAGTACATTAGAAATCTGGTCCGTGAGTCGTTCGGTTAACTCATTCTCTAAATAATCATATGTACATTGGATACAAATAACATGTACATGATATATGAATCTGATAACTGTATCAAACATATGTCACTTGTCTAACTGAAATGACCAACAACCAATCGATTATTCCTCCAACTAGTAAACTTATTTAGTGATTTAACTTAGCAAGTGTATAATTAGATCATAAGATGTAATCAGCATTATACATGATCCACTAATCATAAATTAGAATTATGTATAAATTAATTGTTTGTCCAATAATTACTTTGAGTATTCTAATTATGGTTAATCGATTAAGTTTCTTGTTATGAAGTCACTAATGGTCATGCAATCACTAATTTGTTAATACTTAAACTTGACATAGTCCTAGTATGTACTATTCTTGTCCTTACTTGCATTCACGTTAGTGGTGCATATGTATGAATATGTTCTCACTAGTGTTATCATCAAAACCTGTATTTCACGATATCTATAGAGTTAGGTATGATATGAATGGGCGATGATGAGCCTGGCCTGTGCGATACGGGACATTCACAACGTCGTAGGACTGACGAAAAATAGTCATGATATGAGCTGGCATGGGTCAGAATGGGACGCCTGTGCATGAAAACTCAACGGCTAGGGTCCTGCATGGCCGGTCGAGGACCGGCATCATTCAACCATGGGTATAAATGACGACCGATCACGCAGCCCGTCATGCGGCGTCGTAAGGGCATCGAGAAAACGTCCTAAGGACGTCGTGCACATAGAACGGGTGTTTGGGCGGCATCGGCTATCGCAGGCGTCGTGAAGACGTCGTGGGCGTCTTCGGCGTCGTGGACGAAGCGAGGCGTTAAGTTGCGGGCGCTGAAAGACGTCGTCCGTCTCGTGGAGCTCTGGTGCGCGCGGAGTGCGCGAGACGTGCGTGTGGGACTATGATGACAAAGCAAGTGTGGACAAGAACCGTACGAAAAGTCCGAAATGATATGACAACCGGCTAAAAATCGTGTGCGGGGAGACACGATTTAACTGAACCCGCACGTGCTGAAAGAATGAAGAAAAAAAAAAGGTATGATATGAACAATAATATGATCTATGTATCTTGCTACTATGTATATTGTTTTGTTTGCGTAACTTTTATTTTGCAGATGAAGCAAGATTAATAATGGACATGCAAATGAAAAACCATGATGATCCAAAGATACAAAAACACAATAAAAATACGATACTTCTTATAACAATTTCTAGTTGCGCCTAAGTGTTATAAAATACCAACGTTATAAATATATATTTTAAAAAGTGTTATATATGTGCATTCCACTTATTTTGTTTCTGTAATGTTTATCTTGCTACTATGTGTATTATTTTGTTTGCATAAAGCTTTTATTTGAGAAACCAAATCGTATAAACGTTATATTATCTCTTCCTCTTAAAACATTGTAATACTTTAATACAAAGCGTTATAACTACAATTTTAAAAGCGTTATATCAGAATATTTTCTTGTAGAGAAGTTGTATCGAAGACGTCAAGTTACAATGATACACGGACTCAAGTTGAAACCATAAACATATAACTTTTGCATGCAGTCTTAGTTTATGTAACTCTCAAGTTAGGAGTTAGACTTTATTTTTAAATATAAAATAACTTCTTGATTTGCACTCACTTTCAGCCTGACATCCCTTCACTGTTTCAGTCATATATAGAGGTGTAGACATTATTTGCACTTGCAACTTATTTTTTTGGAACAAATACTTCAATATCTAAAAGCCATATGTTCACAAGCTTTCCAAATGATCTTTGTAACCTTATCAAAATCAAGACAGAAGACAACACTTGTCCACTAATTTCCCTCTACATTCTAGACCGATACACCTTCACTCTTTTAGCCATATTTTGAGCTACAAACATTTTTTTTCTTTGCATGATATAGCTTTTTCAAAACTAGAATTAAAGACCTTTCTATAATGTCACTTTTGGGCTAATTCCAACTAGAACATGTTCGAAATCAATCATCTCTTTCTATTTCCAAAAACCAATATACTAGGTGTATACCTGCAATATACCTTTAGGTCTCGTTTGGCTCGCGGAATGGAAATGAAAGAAAATTGATTCTTTGGTATTTTCTTTCCTTTGAAAAATTATAATTTCCATCAATTTTTCTTTCCGGTGTTTGAAAAGACCGGAATTATTGCCGGAATATATCTTTACTTTTCATTATAGTGTTTGGTGTTTGTAAGAAAATGAAACAAAATTAAGACATTTTTTCAATAATACCCTCGTGCTAATGAGAAAACTTATTACTCAAGAATATTTTTATCTAAAAGGTATTATGGATAAAAATGACAAATTATACTTTTGAGCATGAATATTTTGGTCAAATTTTTTTATAAAATGCAGGAAAGTTGGAGAAAAAATGATTCCTTAGATGGATGGGGGAACCATTTTCTCCCATTTTCCTACATCTTGAAAATCATTTTTCCTTTCCAACTTGTTTCATTTGGCTTCCAAACACAGAAAAGAAATAACTTTTCTTTTCCAAGCAAAAATTTTGGTAACAAAAAAAAGCCTTAGTATATTGTCAATATAATGTTATACCCAAAGTTCCTCAAATCTTTCCAGAAAGTTGATCTTTTATTCATCAGTATAATGGCAATATATTGCCAATATACCGCCAACATAAGGTTCCATTTTATTTCTCTCTGCAGACATTACAATGGCTATATTCAACAAAACACCGACAATATAGTGTTGTTATCGTATATGCCTTTTGATGAGCACCCATATTGTTGTTATCGTATAGGCCCAAAGATCGAATCATGGCCTATGATGAGTTAATGGGCCAACAATGTAAATTTGCAAAAAGGATTTAACTTTTATTTGTGGGCCTTACGTGCTGAACAAGTTGTAATAATCAATAATGGACTTCGGAGGGTTGTTTTTTGGGATACTAGCAAATGTCCCCATTCTAAATGTTGAAATTAGCATATACCCTCACTATTTTATTTATCTAACAAATACCCCCATTTTTTGATATAAAATAATAAAAATTTAAGATATACCCCCACTCTTTTACATAGGAGTGGGGGTATTTGCTAAATAAAATAAATAGTGGGATTATATGCTAGTTTTAACATTTGAAATGGAGGTATTTGCTAAATTATCCCGTTGTTTTTTTAATAAAATCTTGAGTTTATTGTTATTGTGGATGTGTTTCTCAAGAGCTCGATAGATGGGTTGGTGGGCCAAATTATTTACAATTGCTATATTTTGTAGGTGTCAAATTAAAAAATACCAAACTAATTGCATGCGTGTATTTAGTTTCTTTTACTGAAAAACATGCCAAGCTCGTTTGGATGATGAAGTTTTTGTATTTCTTGGAATTTATTTTCTATTTTTTTTCCATAGAAAAGGAATTTAACATTTTTAGACCCATGTTTGGTTAGGTTGAGAATATGTAGTCAATTTTTTTAATTTTTTCATTCCCATGTTTGGTTCAACCAGGAATATGAATTTTAATTTGTTTAGTTTTGCATAAATACTCTTTCATTAATTTCATGATCCTATTATTACCTAAATTTACATATTTGGAATAGAAGTTAAAATTTTGAAAGTAAAAGAAGAATATTACTGTTCAAACAAAATATCCAAATAATATTTCTATGATAGCAAAACTATTAGCAAGAGGCGGCTTGGGAATAGTTTTTCCACATCAATGAAAATATGAAGTCCTTGTATCTTTATCTAATTCTCAATTCTAGAAATATCAAATATAGGTAAAAAAAAATTCAAAAATCATTCCTAAACCTCCAAAACTTAAACCAAATATCCCCCTTAACATGCATGGACTTGTTACTTTGGGACAATAGGCCTAGATCTAGTATAGAACTTTTCGTGGATGTATAATAATAATAATAATAATAATAATAATAATAATATTATTATTATTATTATTATTATTATTATTATTATTATTATTATTATTATTTGAGATTTTTTTGACTTGTCCTCCACTTTATTTGTTCGAATTAAGGGTGCACCCCACTGTTTTGCATTAATGTACATCATCTCCTACATTTGACGGATTCCGTCAAAAATTAACGGTCAAACATTTTGACCAAAAATTTTGGACCAAAATGTCCTTTCTATTTTCTTCTTCCTCTTTCCTCCCCCCTCGGCGGCCACCGCACCCCCGCGGCCACCGCCCCCGCACCGCCGCCTCCACCGCTTGCCGCTGCTGCCGCCGCCACCGCCGCCGCTGCTGTTGCGGCTGCTAGTGCTGCTGCTGCTGCTGCGGGGAGGGGAGGGGAGGGGAGGGGGAGCGGAGGGAGGGGGCGGTGGCGGAGGGGGGGAGCGGAGGCAGGGCGGAGGGGAGCGGCGGCGGTGGCCGCGCGGGGGATGGGGGGGTAGGGAGGGGGGTTAGAGGAAAGAGGGAGGAAGAAGACGAGGGCATTTTGGTCCAAAAAAATATTTTTGACGGAATCCGTCCAATGTGGAAGGTGGTGTACATTAATACAAAATAGTAGGGTACACCCTTAATTCGGATAAACAAAGTGGAAGGTAAGTCAAAAATTCTCTTATTATTTTTGTTTGAGATTTTTTTTTGGGCCGATGAACAACGCCGCGGAAAAGTTTGAACCATACACCCCCATGGACCGTGGATGTATAAATTAAATGATGAGAAGGGTACATTTCAAATGCTCCAGTATCTATTTGATCATATTCAATGGGTAAGCCTAGGAAAGTCCAACGGACATGGAGGGTTTAGCAATAAATTCATTCAGTTGAGCTTTTAGGCCTCGTTTGGTTTGCGGAATGGAAGGGAAAGGAAATCAATTCCTTGTCATTTTCTTTTCTTTGGAAAACTTTAATTCCTATTGATTTTCCTTTCCGATGTTTGGCAATGCCAAAGAATTTGGAAAGGAAAGTGTATACTTCAATGTGGAAAAGTGATTCCTTCCTTGGATGGATTGAATCACTTTCCTCCCTAATTTCCCTTCCATTGGGAATCACTTTCCTTTCCTCCTCAATTCCTTGGGCACCCATACATAGGAAAGTAATTACTTTCCTTTCCCAACCGGGAGATTCCGCGAACCAAACGAGGCCTTAGCGTATTTTTCTGATATGCACTTAATTAATGCAAATATGAGACCTGTTTTAATTAGATCAATTTTTTTTGTTGATAATTTTTGAGTTGTATCCTACTTTTTTTTTATCCATATTCAATTCACTGTTTTACCATAAAGCACAAATTATTCCACTTTTTGTTTGAGTCCAGTCTGGATTTGGTAACAATATATTTGTGTAATCCAAATCTAATTAAATATTTGATTTGATTAGATTTGGATGTACATAATTAGTGTTGTGCTATTTCAGATATAATATGATTCTTATTTTAAGAAATCCCATTATGATCTAAAATAGGATGTTGATGAAATATTTTAGGCATAATAAGATTCATATTATGTTCATATTTAGAAAATCCTATTATGAACTAGAATATGATTTTTTTTTCCTCATCCTATATATATGGGATATGGAATGAGGGTGAAGGCACAAAGCATAGCACAAAGTGGAGATTCGGGGTGCTCGTCCACAAGTAAATCTAAGAAAAATTTCGTATTTTGCTCTTAGGACTTCGTCATCCAAGACAGAAGGAAGAAGAAGATCTAATCGATGAGTCGTCAACTTCGGTTAGGGATACTGCTACGGGTTGGTGAGTGATCTCAATTGTAATCTTCTATTTTTCTTCTTTAGAGTGGTAAGGGGGTCGAACATATTAGGACAAATGGTTCAACGTGAGTTTTGCTAATCTTGTAATTTCATCTGAGTTATTAAAGGTTAAAATTTGTCCAGGTGACATACGTCACCGTCATATACTTGTCTTCATCTTGTGCTTGGTGTTCGTTAAACGGAGGTTGATTTTAATCCGGTGGATTGGCACCCCACGCACCCAACAATTGGTATCACAGCTTTGGGAGTTCTGACAACCATGTCTACGGAGAAGATGAACACTCGTATGATCAACCTCACAGGAAAGAACTGGACAATTAGAAGCCAGGGATGGAGGATCTACTCTGGTGCAAGAACTTGCATGGTTCGTTGGAGGGTGATAGCGCAAAGCCAACGGACAAAATTAGTGAAGATTGGAAACGACTGGATCGGAAGGTCGTTGGATTCATCTGCCAATGGCTGTACGACTCGGTGTTTCACCACATGTTCATGGAGAGTTCGGCAAAAGCATTGTGGGAGAAGCTGTATTTGCTGTACAAAAGGAAGACGGCTGGCAACAAGACGTTTCTTATTCGCCAATTCGTCAACTCGAAGTACACGGAGGGTGTCCCGGTGGCACAACATCTGAACGAGGTTCAGGGTATCATCAATTAGCTGTCTGCGATGAAAATTGTGATTGATGATGAGCTTTAGGCCCTATTGTTCTTGAGTTCTCTGCCGAAAGCTGAAAGACGTTGGTGGTGTCGGTGAGCAACTCCGTCCTGATGGAGTTGTCACGATAGAGGCAGTCAAAAGTAGCTTATTGAATGAGGAGGTCCGGTGCAAGCAAGTGGAATCGTTGCAGGAGTCTGGTAGCTTCCTACAGGAAGGAAAGATCCAAGTCACAGGCGAGGACAATAGGGAGTTCTCGGGATCTAGTGATTGTGGATCGCAAGGAGTGCTGATATTATTGTGGCGAAGGGGATCATATCAAGAGAAACTGCATGAAGCTCAAGGCTGAGAAGGCCAAAGGCAAGGACATTCAGGAGGATCTAACGGCGTTTGGAGTTATTATCATCGCAGCGACCGACGTAGAGGAATCTTGTGGCATGTGGCATGATGACGACTGGATCATGGATATGGAGACGTCGTATCACACCACTCCACATAGGAGAATCATCACGTCATACCGCGACGACAGGTTTGGACATGTGAAGATGGGCGACAATGGGACGGCTGTAGTTGTAGGCATTGGTGATATACACTTAACGATGGAGTTTGGTGACAAGATCGTCCTCAGGGGTGTGCAAAATATACCGAGTTTGCGCTACAACTTGGTTTCGATAGGAAGGCTGGCAAATGATGGCTGTCGCAGTCTGTTTGGAAGCAAAGATTGGATGCTTGCGAAGGGTTCCTAATAGCTGGCTCTAGAAGATTTGTGTTCTGGCATGTACAGACTCAAGTCCCTGAGTTGTATATGCAGGCCACAGACCCTAGATGGAGGCTCGAGGGGTGTTCGATAGGAGGTGGATCATCGAGAACTTGCTGAAGAGGAACTTCTAGACGCTTTGAGGGATACGGAGGATTCGGTTTGTCGAGACAAAGCGACAGATTGTGATGAGACAAAGATTGAGGGTCAGCCTATCAGTCCCATGATAGCTGATCAATCTCTAGGTGGGGGTTGCTCTACGGATCCAATTTTGGCAACATGTAGTTTGCCAAAGCTTTGGAGAGAGATATTGGTTTTAGCAGTTCGAAGCCATGAAGGAGATCAAGGTTTGCAACAAACTCAATTTAAGGCGGGAGCATCATCATTCACACAGTTTAGGGGGAGCTGTAGGCCATCAACAGCATGCATAGTACGTGATGTTCTGCTCGAGGACGTTTATCTATGGGGAGCTTCAAGTTCGGACACGGAGGTAGGCAGGTTCAGGAGTTCGAATCTCGAACGAACCGCGCCGTCCGCTTGGTTGGGCCAGCGAAGGGTGAAGAAGCTCGTCGAAAAGTTAACACTTTTCGATGGAAGACGAAAGTCGGGAACAGGCATTCGAGACTTACGGTGAGGCTGATCGTCAGAGACTTCGGTTTTGGTCGTGTCATTGATATCGGCAGGATCCCAGTAGTGCAGGAGGTATTACGCATGACAGCTAGCATCGACGTGACGGTCGAAGAGCTGAGACAAAAAAAGATGCAAAGCAGTTCGGAGGATTGATGATTAGTGGCATGGGGACAAGAATACTATTGTAGGACGACAAGCATGGAGTCCAGTTGAGGACCCATGTGCTCAATACCCTCTCATCAGACTGGAGGAAAAGATTGTTGGAGTCCAGTCTGGATTTGGTAACAATATATTTGTGGAATCCAAATCTAATTAAATATTTGATTTGATTAGATTTGGATGTCCATAATTGGTGTTGTGCTATTTTAGATATAATAGAAATCTTATTTTAGGAGATTCTATTATGATCTAAAATATGATGTTGATAGAATATTTTAGGCATAATAGGATTCCTATTATGTTCATATTTAGGAAATTCTATTATGACTAGAATACAATTTTTTCTAATTCTATATATATGGGGTGAGGGTGGAGGCACAAAGTAGAGATTTGGGGGTGCTCGTCCACAAGAAAATTTAAGAGAAAGTTCATATTTGCTCTTAGGACTTCGACATCCAAGACAGAAGAAAGAAGAAAGATCTAATCGAGAAGTCGTCAACTTCGGTTAGGATGATTGCTACGGGTTGGTGAGTGATCTCAATTGGAATCTTCTGTTTTTCTCCTTGAGAATGGTGAGGAGGTTGAACCTATTAGGGCAAAGGGTTCAACGTGAGTTTTGTCAATCTTGTAATTTCATTTGAGTTATTAAAGGTTGGGATTTATCCAGGTGATGTACATCACCGCCATATACTTGCCTTCATTTTGTGCTTGGTGTCCGTTAGACGGGTGTTGGTTTTGATCGTGTGGGTTGGCAAAAGTTTTCGCCCGTGTCCAACACTTTTGGCGAAAAAACCGTCCATAGCAGACGGTCAACCCCATTGACCGACAATTTTTGATAAAAATACCCTCGTATTCTCTATCCCCAAACCCAAACCCTAATCTATAGTCTCTCCTTCACCAACACCAACACCACCATCACCACCATCGTACTTCTACTGCTCCCGCTACGGCGTTCCCGCGCCCGCTGTCGTCCCCGCTGCCGCTGCTCCTCTTTCCGCTGTCGCTGCCCCCACTGCTGCTGCTCCTCCCAGCAACGACGAGCGGTGTGCGTGCGTACAATGGCGAGAAGGGCGCAACAGCAGCGCGACAGCAGCCACCGGTCGGGAGTAGCATGACGGGCAGCAGGGGGTGGGGAGGAAGGGGCTCCTCGACGCGGGGGCTAGGGGTAGAGGTGAGGTGGGCGACAGCAGCGGCGGTGGCAGCATTGGCAGCAACGATGGGAGCAGCCGTCGGCGGGGGCATGGCGCAAAGAGGAGGGGGGAGGTGGTTGGGGGGTTTCGTTGGGAAGAAGAGGACATTTTTTGTCCAAAAAACTGGGTCAAAGGAGTTGACCGTTAGTGAAAGACGAAAACTGTCAAAGTTAGAGGTGTCTTGCATTATAGTAATTGGGTGAGATGTATCTTAAATTTGGATAAAGCAAATGGGATGCAACTCAGTTTTTTTTGCATGTTAACTAAAATAAATTGTGGATGGTTCCATATGAGAAACACATCATTCTACATAGGGATCTCGAAATTCCCGAACTTTCACGGAAGGGGATTTGGTTCCAATAGAGCTTGGTTCTGGTTCCATGTCTACGAAAGTTTAAATTATTTTGAGAAATAGTTTGTTGAAGTGAAGGACACTATATAAAATTCCAAAGAAGTATAATTAACTCTCATCCAATTTTTCATGTATCTAACAAATGATTGCTAGTAGCCACAGTCACCAAAGGGTTGAGGTTGAAATTGAATGGCAACAACTACAATATATATAGCACTACAAGATTCCATGGCCTGTCCTGGCCCAGGACAACCAGGACGACCGTCCAGGATCCACGAAATCGAAGGATCCAAATAAATTAGTTTAAATTTAAATATATTAATATTTTGTATATCTAAAATCGATCTAATATGTTTCATGGACCCTACTTAACAAAAAACAATTATGGTGTAATAGTTAGTAATTTAGTATGTTAGGCTTGCATATATAAGGTCCTTAATTCAATTCTACGTGATAACAGTTTTTGTAATTTAGTCCCATTTTGAAAGTTTGTCCTGTACCCCCATAAGCTCAGGGCTGTCCCAGCAAGATTTACTGCATGTTTAACGAGTGTAAGAGACCTCGGATACTATAGATCCAGAAATGGACGAGCCAAGCATTCAACTATGATATATGAACCAACAATTGCACGACGCCACAGCGTACCGAAAAGTGGTGCACTAAGTATAAGTCCGCTCACTTCACCATATTGGTAGCTATACAGGATGACCTAATTTGTCGGAGAGGTATGCCCAAGCCACTACCAAAATACAGTCAATTAGCGACGGCTGCTTAGCGACAGATTCTTTCCGTCGTAATTAGCGACAGATTTGCGACATATCACCGACGGAGTACCGACGATAAACCGATATGATTTTAATTTTATTTTAAGGGTGAGAAAAGGTCGCGAGTCCGTCGCTAGGGAGTCGGAGATATAGCAATGGATATTAACCGTCGCTATGCTGTCGACTATTTGGCGGAAAATGTTGGGAGAAGTGGCGGGACAAATTGTCGACTACGTAGCGACGACCTCAGCGATGCATGCAAAACCCTAATTGGTCCAGGATGACCTAATTTTAGTTTTAGTTAACTTATGTTCATTTATTTTTAGACAAAGTATTGTATGGAACTGGTTTTCTAGTTGATGGATTAATGATCATTGATGATCCTTCTTGTACCTTTAGTTCTCAACTATGATTGTAAAATTCAGCCCACTAGAATAATACACATCAGAATTAAATGACAGGTTGAACAGATTAGCCAAGGCTTGGCTATTGGAATTGATGGCTGATGTCGATATATCTACTTGTGATCACTGTTTTAGGGGCAAAAGCACAAAAAAATTATTTGGCAAGGCCTTACAGACCATTGCTCCATTGCAATTGATCTACTAAGATAAATGTGGCCCGATAAACTAGAAGGTAAGTAATAGATATCATTCATCACATACATAGACGACTTACTATTCACGACTACATATACTTCATCTCGTATCATTATACAATGTTAAGTTTTTTCAAGCGCAAAATAAACCTAAAGTAGAGAATCATCTGGGCACAAAAATCAAGGCTTTGCTAACAACCAAGACGTGGACTTATTGGAGGAGTCCAAAAACTCTGTGAGGGGATAGTCCGGTAGTTGACTATTCTTTACACATCACAACAAAATGGTCTTACAAAGAGGAGGAATAAAACATTGCTCGACATTCTTAGGAGTATGATGGCACAGACGAATCTCCTGATTGTATTAGAGAGATGCAATATTGATTGTTGCCTATGTACTCAATCGTCTACCTTCTAAAAACGATCAATTATACCCCATACAAGAGATGGAATGGAAAGAATCCCAACTTGGAATCCCAACTTGGGGTATTTGCATCCGCAGGGATACAAGGTATTCGTACACACCATTTCTCACCCACGTGAGAAATTGGGCGCTATAGGGAAGAAGTGTACCTTCTAAAACACATCTTCTTATCTTGTATTGAGGAGATACAATATTGACTATTGTCTATGTACTCAACCGTGTACCTTCTAAAGCAATTGATTCCAACCCATAAGAGAGACAAAATGGAGAGAAACCTAACTTAGGTACTTGCATCCGTGGGTATATACCGCATTTGTGCACTCCATGAGAAGTTGGGTGCTAAAGGAAAGTAATGTATTTTTGTATGCTATTGCAAGAAATCTAAGGGTTATATGTTGATTGGCAAGAAGTAAGATAAAACCATGACTCACGATATGTCACGTTCCTCAAGGAGGATTTTTTGCGGAAGGCGAAAGTACGTAAGGACTTTAGTTTTTACAAAATAGATGAGAGCACCCTTTGTCCCTCTATAGCCCTGAGGAAATAGTTCCTTAACCACTTGGCACTACCAAAAAAGTTATATTACCGACGAAACTAGCGACGCCTAAGGAAAATGTTGCTAAAATAAAGAAATTTAGCGACGTATAGAAAAATGTCGCAGGACATCACTATTAGCGACGACCAGCGACGTCATGCGACATCTTTTAAGTTAAAAAATAACATTACTGATAAGTCGGTAAACGTCACTGATTAGCGACGTGTACCGACGATTTAGCTTTACGTTGCTAAGTTTTTTGATCTAGCGAAGCTTAGCGACGTCTTTATTGGACGTCGCTAAGAAATTTTATTTAGGTCAGCCGATCGAGTTTTTTTTCATTCTCAAAATTTTAACCCAAATTCAAACATTCCCTCTCCCCAACTCGACGCCCACTCCCTCCTCCGGTGACCGTCGACCCCCGACCCCCTCCTCCGATAACCGCCGATCCCCGACCCCCCCCCGATCCCCCCGACCCCCTCCTGTCTCCGTGAACCCCCCCGACCCCCTCCTCTGTCTCCGCGAACCCTGTCGACCCCCTCCTCCGTCTACAGCAACCCCGCTGACCCCCTCCTCCGGTGACGGCCGACCCCCGACCCCCCCGACCCCCTCCTCTGTCTCCGTGAACCCCGTCGACCCCCTCCTCCGCCGCCTAGTCCCCTCCTCCTTCGCCACCGCCTAGTCCCCTTTCCTCCGACTTGACGCCCCCTCCGGTCAGACCATTCTCGATCATCCATCGAAGGTAAGCCCTATCCCATATTGCTATTTTATTTAAGTTATTGTATTTGTGATTTGGAAGGGGAAGGGGCAATATGAATTTAGATTTTGGTGTTGGACACGTATAGACACAATACATTGGACTTGGATACGAGCACATTATATATTGGTATCGAACACGATATATTGGACCTGGACACGAGCACATTGGACTTGGACACGATACATTAGGCTTGGAATATTAATCTAACGTATACTTCATGGGAATGGTCGATATTATCGATTTCGATATCGATACTCATAGGAATTGTATGTTACCGATTTCGATATCGATACTCATAGGATTGGTCGATATTACCGATTTCAACATCGATACTTATAGGAATGGTGTCATGCCAATTTCGTTATCGATACTCATAGGAATGGTCTGATACCGATTTCAATATCGATACTCATAGGAATGGTGTGATACCGATTTCGATATATCGATACTCATAGGAATGCTCGATATTACCGATTTCAACATCGATACTCATAGGAATGGTGTCATGCCAATTTCGTTATCGATACCACTTGTTGTATCATAATTACTTGGGATTCTATTTCAATATTTAGTATATGTCATGATTAATGCTATTACTTTTACAAGCCTTTGAACGATGTGCATGTATCTATCTTACAGAAGTATCTAAAAATGGATATGGATCTGAATTACTACCGACATCATCGTTCGTAGATGTACAACCATCATCCTGATGACATATGCGGTGTGCGGGATGAATTCATAGAGGGTGTACAGCAGTTTCTGTAGTTTGCCAAGGCGTTTCCTCAGTACTTGGACGGTACCAAAATTAAGTGTCCGTGTGTGAGATGTCACAACTTAAAATATCATCCAGAAGTGGAAGTCACGTATCATTTATACTCGAAGGGTTTCACGCCAAATTACTATCAATGGAGTGCGCACGGAGAACTTGTGTCTTTAGCATCGGAGTATGAGCCTTATGTGGATGTCCACAACCATGCTGCTTACGACGATGGGTTGGTGAACATGGTTTTTGATACGGCGGGGACTAGTTACGATCCGGACAATCATGATATACCTGAGGAGGCACCGAATACCGATGCTGCAAAGTTCATGGAGTTGCTAGAGAATGCAAGGACTCCATTATATCCTAGTTGTGAGGATTATTCACCGTTGGAGGTGGTTACAAGATTGTTGAGCATCAAGTCCGATTTTAATATGTCGCAAGATTGCTACAACCGACTTATGGAGTTGATTATAGAAATATTGTCTGAGGGTGCTAAGTTGCCTAAAGACTTTTACCGGTCTAAGAGGATGGTGAGATCGCTCTGGATGGTATACGAGAAAATCGATGCATGTCGCAACTATCACGACCCGCACCCGCTATAAGGGCACGTGCACGTGACAACGTCCAGCCCTCACCGTAAAAACAGCATAGAATGCTGTAGGTTTTCTACTCTAAACAGTTTATATATATATATATCAAAACCTGTCGAGAATATGGTCAACTCCGAACGGAGGACAAGCAATGAATATATATAAGTGCTCAATCACAACTCTAAGATGATAAAGTAAAGACTGAAAGATAAAGACAACAAGACGATAAAATAATAACCTGTCAAGTCCAAACACCAAATAATATACAAGTCCAAGTCTCTAATACAATCCATAATAATAACAGTCTCAAAAGTAGCTGGAGACAAGGTCCAGTATAAAAGACCTACTCTAACTAAGCAATAGGTAAGGTCTCGCCAGGCGGAGCTAAGCCCTGCTGGACCAAAGTCTCTAGGTCTAGGCCCACTACGTCATTCGGACCGTAGTAGGTACAGTAATCCCCCTCGACAGCATCTGTAATATTTTCAACATATCCTGTCAGGATGGAACGAGTATAATCTACTAACAACAGTTCACAAGATATGACAAAAGCTATAAGACTGTAAATAGAGAGTATATACAAGGAAATCATGGAATGTACATGTGAGTATCATGGTAAGGTAAGCTGTAAATCTAGAGCTAGAACAAGGCAAGTAAACTGATCATGGCATGTATAAGAATCAAGAATCATATATCTAGGTGTGTGAATACTAGCTACAACATGTGGCCGGATTGGGTCTGCACAAGGTTATGATCTAGCCAATCATACGTGTGGTATAGGATTGGCATTCACAAGGTTCACAATATATACAAGGCGGGTATGACCACACATCTACACTAGTACTTCCCGTCTCCGACTGGTAGAGTAGATCCAAGCAAGACACGTTATGACACGGGATTCTACGAGAAGCAAGCAAGTCTCCTCGAGAATCGGTGTCTATATACTGCACAAGAACTACAAGGGGGCTTGCACAAGATATACCAAGATAACGAGGAATAACATCTCATGTCGGGATCCATGAATACCAATCCGTATGACCAATGTGTCGAGAACAAGCATATCTACACTAATTACATGAATTATAACAATCATCGTAAATTGGAAAAGTGTCAGAGAATGTACTTGCCTGTAATATGATATGGTATGTCTACTGGAGCAAATGCAGCGTCTCGAGGACCTATAGAGAACAAGACGTATCAATACTATGCTTAGAAAATAAAGTTAAATCAATTTAAACCCTATTTAAGTCATTCTAGGTCAAGATGCATCAAACTAGACTGTACGAGGTCAATCTAAGTCATATTAGGTCTAGCTAGGTCATACTGGGTCAATGCAAGTCAAACGGAATTAATCTAGGTCAATTTGGGTCAACGGTTGACTTACAGTTGACTTTTGGTCAACTGGTCAACTCTGGTCAACTTTGGTCAATCCTAGGTCAATGGTGACTAATAGTTGACTTTCGGTCAACTACACAAGTCTAATGGAATTTGGGACTAAATTGGGTAAAGTGTTGACCCATAGTTGACTTTTAGTCTAAAAAGTCAACCGTGGTCAACCGGGGTCAAGACTAGGTCTAGACGGCTATTTCTAACTATTACCAACCTCTACCACCCATATCCAAGTCCATCTTGGACTTCGAAACTCAAATCTTGGCCGTAGGCCAATTTTCTAATTTACCTTTTCTAAGGTAAATTTTTAGCCTAGGTGGAAACCTAGTTAGCCTACCTACGCTTGGTATTTTGACCCGTGCTCCCTAGGGTAGTAAGGTACTAGCCTATAGATATATTACCTACCAAAATACCTAGGTAAAGTGGACGTCTAGTCTATGATACGGCCCATTGCCGATATCTTGAATATTTCAAGATACGCAATGGTACGGCACGATACCGGTGCCCTACGACCCCGATTTTCACTCGGGAGCCTACCCGCAGAATCTAATTCGTATAATCTTGGTCTAAGCCAAGTTTCAACTCATTCCGAGACTCCGAGCTCCGTTTCACCCTCTAACTCAACCTCCCCTATTTCTATTTCCTATATTTCTACTCCTCATTCACTTCCTATTCTAATTCTCCACCTTCTTATCTTCTTCTCCTAATTTCCTTCTCTTCAAATTCTCCTTCTCAAATTCTTATTCTCCTAATTCGATTCATTCTACTTCTTCTTCCTAACTTCTCCCTTACTTCTTCTAATTCTAAATTCTTCTTATTCTTTTCCTTCTTCCTATTCCTTCTTTCTCCTTACTCTCCTAACTCTTCTACTTTTTCTCCTTTCCTCCTAACCTTTCTTCTTCTAATTCTTCCTAAACTTCTTCTAACTTTCTTCTCCTATTCTCTCTAATTTCTCTATGTATCTATCTATATATATGCATATATATATATATATATCTATATATATATCTATATATATATATCTATATATATATACATACATATATATACAATGGGGGCTAATGGGGGGGTAAAATAGGGGCTTAAATAGGGGTAAAAAGGGGGGGGATCCACTGGCAGCAGCTGCTGCCAGTGCTGCTGTTTTATAGCAGCAGCTTGCTGCTGCTCCTGCAGCCTCTACTGCTGCTGCCACTGCTGACATCTTCTTCTTCATCATCTCTTCACTTCCTCTCCTCTTCCTCTCTCTGTATATATATATCTATATATATATATATATATATATCTATACTCCTATCTATCTATATATCTATCTTTCCATATATCTATCTATATATATATACACACACGCACATATAGATATACATATATATACATAGACACACACACCTATATATATATATATATATATATATATATATATATATATATATATATATATATATATGTAAATACATACACACTCACAACCACACACACACACCACCCTCTCACACTCTCTCACACACTCACACACACACACTCCCTATCACTCTCACACACCACCACCATTTCTCATTCCTCTACACACACAAATACATATTAATATATATATATACACATATACACACACACACACACACACACACACATATATATATATATATATATATATATATATATATATATATATATATATATATATATATATATATATATATACTACTCTAATTAGAAAACCTCCAATAATTTCCTTAACCTAGATTTTAGGAAACCTAAGGAAAGCTATGGTCAAAAGATGGAGAATAATCTCCTCTTCAATTATTGTGAAGAACTTAAATGCCAAAGAGAAATAAATGAAGAGTTTATGGCTTACCTAACAATGGGTTCTCTTGAGAAGAAAGCTTGGAAGAAAGAAAGAAAGAAATGGAGAGGGAGAAGTTGACTTAGTGGTGAAGGAAAGAGAGAGGGGGGGGGGGGGGGGGGTGCTAGTCATGGCCGGCCAAGTGGGGGAAGGGTTTGTGGGTTTTGGGTAGGATCCAATAGCCCCAAACCCAATAGACTTAGTTTGGGTTCGGTTTGTTTCGGTTTGGTTCGGTTTGTTTCTAATGAACTAATTAAGTCTCTAAAATGACTAATTAAGCCATGGAAGTTGGATTTATGATTTCTAACCTAATTATGATGGCATGTGGGCCAAGTCCAGCTAGTATGTGGGTCCCACTAGGGTCCAGGCTACCCGGGTCTCCAACTTGAGTCCGAATTGGATAAAATCCAAACCAAACCAAATAAATCCCAAAAAATCACATAAAATCAAATAAAATTTCTAAAAATTATAAAACTTGAAAAATGATGAAAATACCCCTAATTCGAAAACTGGGGGTGACATTGTACTACAAAGACGACAAGGATGAAGACGTCTGCAGATTTTATGGTGCTGATCGCTACAAGGGCAGTGGTAGAGAAAAGTCTGTCGGTACAAGGAAGCCTATCGATTCGATGTACTACTTGCTGTTGACGTCGCGGTTGCAATGGTTGTTTATGGTGAAGGAAACTACAGAAAACATGAGTTGGCATAAGCGGAAATAGACCGAAGGAGTGTTGGATCACCCATCTGATGGAGAAGCATGGAAGCACTTTGATCGAGAGTATCTAAATTTTGTTTCTGATCCGCATAATGTCAGATTGGGTCTCTGCTCTGACGGTTTTACCCCATTCGAAGTTTCGGGATCCTAGTATTCGTGTTGGCCTGTGATCGTCACTCCGTACAATCTACCGCCTTGGATGTGCATGAAGACTCCGTATATGTTCCTCACCATTATTATCCCAGGTTCGAACAATCCGAAAAAGAATATCGATGTGTATTTATAGCCATTGATTGATGAGTTGAATCAGTTGTGGAAAGTAGGTTCCAACACGTACGATGTTTCTAGAAAATAAAATTTTCAGATGCGGACAGCACTTATGTGGACCATCAACGACTTTTTGGCCTATGGAATGTTATCTGGATGGAGCACGCATGGTCGGCTTTCATGTCCGTATTGCATGGACTGTACTAAGGCTTTCCGTTTGAAACACGAAGGCAAATCGTGCTTCTTCGATTGTCATCGACAATTCCTGCTGAAGGATCATCCGTACCGGAGAAACATTAATGCTTTTCGTGCTGGCGTTCTGGAGAAGGCTAATCCACCGCCAAGGTGGCCCGTATACACGATATGGAAAGAGGTAAAAGATTTACCAAGAGCTATTGAAGAGCCTTCTAAGGACTACAAGTGTGACAGATTTGGTCGCACTCATAACTGGACGAAGAGGAGTATATTCTGGGATCTGCCATATTGGAGCACCAATCTGATTAGACATAACCTTGATGTCATGCATATCGAGAAGAATGTATTTGACAACATAATTAATACTCTAATGGATGTGAAGGGGAAGATGAAAGATAATCCAAAGGCTGACAGGTATGAAGAGCCATGATTATCACGTATTCATGGAGAGGTTAATTCCGATTGTATTTCGGAAATTCTTACCCCAGGTTGTTTGGGATCCATTGACCGAGCTTAGCATATTCTTCAAAGATCTTTGTTCTACTGAGTTATTTGTCGATCGTCTAGAAAAGCAGGAGATCGATATTGCGGTAACACTGTGCAAGCTCGAGAAGGTATTTCCTCCTGGTTGATGTAGGATTCAATGGTTGATAGCAGTACGAGGCTGTTATCTACCATAGATTCATACCACCAGCGACTAGCAGCGTTGGAGCGTTATTGTCCTCCAGGTGCGCCTTCCTCATCGTCGACTCTGTCGGCGTCACTGCCTTCTTTATCGACACTGACTCCACCGCGTTACTACCTTTTTCATCGGTGACGATTTCACGGGAGGAGTACGAGATGTTTCTATCCATGAGGCGCAGCGGTGCCCCTCCTCCTCCAGATCCGCAGTAGTCCGAGTTAGGACTGTTTGATGAGGTGATATTTAGTATTTGTTTGTGTTATTGTTTGTTTGTGTGTAGACTTTTAGTATTGGTTGTGTAAACTTTGGATATTGGTTGGTTGGTTGTAGACTTGGTATTGGTTGTTCAAACTTTAGATATTGGTTAGTTGTAAACTTTGAGTATTGGTTGTAGAGTATTAGGATATTTTGTGTTATACTGTTGTGATTTAAATTTTGTGTTATACTGTTGTGATTTACCGGTATTGAGTGTTCCACCGAAGGGGTCGGTGAACCCAGGGAGAAAATATGTGGTTCTTTGTATTTATTGTTATTTATTAAACTGCATGAAGAAAATGTGATTTTTTTGGAGAAAATGACATTCTGTAATTTATTTTTTTAATTTTTTGGGCAAATTTAGCGACGCTTACCGACGCAGACCTTCGTCGGTAAATGTCAGTGATTCGCGACTCTGAGTCGCTAAACGTCGGTAATATCAGCAGGTATACCGACGCCTACCGACGTAATACCGCGTTGATAAATGTTGGTAAACGTCGGTAAATGTTCCAAAATTTTTTGTCATTTACAGAATCGATAAACGTCGGTAAGTATTGCAATTGCGTCGCTAAATGTTCCAGGAGTTACCGATGTTGGCCGACGTAATCGTAGAAGCATGGAAAATATGGGGTTCATGCGGATCATATTTACAAAGCTAACCGCATGAGTACTTTGGGCCAAGTTGGTCCGCAAAAGGAAGAGCCGCATGACAGACTCGGCATGCCCCCTGCGGCCCATCTTCACTGGCTCTGATTATATTAAAAAGCGACCAAACTGATTTGGGCCGCAAAAGGAAGAGCTACTTATGCGGCCAAGCTGATCAGCCGCAGAAGCCCCTCTTACAAAGCTGACAAACTCTGATAAAGCTGACAACTTTGTCAAAACTGACAACTCTGACACATCCTGACAAAAATAAGATAAGACGTGACCTTTCAAAAAAAATGTCATGTCACCAGATATAGGGCCCACGTGCCTGAACCTAGAGCCCACATATGTCATGCGGCCAGAAGGACTGCGACCTGAGCCGCATGAGCCTTATGCGGCTCAATCTATGCGGCCCAAAAAGTCTCCAAATTTTATGCGGCTAAGAGTGACTGCGACCTGAGCCGCATGAGCCTTATGCGGCCCAGTGTGACGCCCAGAACCAGAATACTGGATAACGGGGGCGAACATAGCCAGCTACGTATATTGAAATGGAATCCATCTCGCTATACGGTCACGGCTGTCTAGATATGAGGGTTTACTACAAGCCAACGGTCTCTTAAAGTCAAGCCTATTATCTCAATCTCAAGCAAGTAATATAATTACAAGATGTTAGACCACCAAATATACAATACAAGACGTCCCAAATATTACATATTCAGCTGATCATGAAGCTAGTCATACAAAATATGAAAACTAGCAAGAGTTAAGTCATACATGATCAACCATAGGATTTGTTAATCATGTTACAGCCCGTAGGCAGACAGTAAGTAAAGATGCATCGAGCTAACAGGTGCTCGTCGGCTAAATGCCTTAAAAGAATAAATTTACAATGTAGTGGGTGAAACAAAATAGAAAAACCCACTCGTAGCCCGGGTTCCTTCTAGTCGCCACCATTGGGCTGGAAGTTCGGTAGATCCTCGGGTGCTGCTCCAAAATCTGGCCACACAAAACTAGCTGGGTCAAACCCCAGAAAGGGCAAGTACCACAAAGGAGGCCATGAAATATGAACAAAAGCCAGCATATCAGAACATAAGAAATAGAAGGAAAGTACAAGTAATAAAGAGTACAACAGGACAATAAACGACTAGGGACATGGAACCATTTCGGAAGCCAGATTACAACCCGTAAACCAAACAAGGACCGGAGTTGTAACCCTTCGCCTGAATAGCACTTGTCTCTACCCATTTATTGTTAAGATAAGTAAATCAATCATGTTCAGGGGTACCAAGTACAGGGACTTAGACGAGACTTGGACCAGGCTAGACACCATCCATTCATAAGCGGCCAAGCAAATACTATGGCTTACTACTTAACTAGCTAGGGTTATCACAAGCCTAATTACTAACAAGATGCAAATGAGAAATTTTCAGTCCCAAGCCCTGCAGACTATCCAGTTATCCTTCCGCGGGTTGAGAGTTTGGTTGGGTACATCGCCCTGGAGAGGATATACCCTTAGGTGACTTAGAGAGTGCAACACATGACAGTGTGCTGGAAATGTGCCATACTCGTCGGCAGGCTACAAGTCCATTTAAAGCGCCCAGATAACGAGATCGCCTGTGACTGGAAATTCTCCATGTTCTAGTTTGATCTAACCATTAGCCTAATCCGATTTAGCGCGAGTCCCTGTCCGTGGTACCCAGGGAGTCACGTCCTAGACATGATGCAAGACAAGACAAGTAGATTGCACAAAACAACAAAAAAGAACACCCACGGTGTCAGGGCAAGTCAATGTCCGACCAGTTATCAAGTTAAGTCAAGTCAAGTCAGGAGTGCGCCACGGCGGCCACTAACAAGATATCAAGTTACAGAGGATTATTTACAGGTTGCAGGTTACAAGTTAAAAGCCACAAGTTACAAATGTACCACATAGAGTTACTGCCAAGATCAGAGAATGCTAGCCATAAATTAAAAACACAGAAAATCGTGTCAAGACGTGTCGGATTAAGTTAAGTCGTGTTGTGGGCATCAAGATCTCAGAAAACAAAATCAGCAAGAGAGAAACTGAGGACCAAGGGGAACACCAAGGGTCAGAAAGGGAAGCCATGGCACAGGGTGTGCCAGGCAAGGAGCTCGGGCAAGCGGCGCCAAGAGATGCGCTCGGGAACGGTCGCAGCGTGCCAAGGGGCACGAGGGGGGTCAACAGGGACAACTGCGCACGGGGCAGCGAGGTAAGGCAGCCAGGCGTGCAGGAGCGCAAGCTAGCAAGGCGCGCAGGGCATGCGCGGGCCAGCGAGGCGCGTGGGGGCGCACGGGCCATCGAAGCGCACGGGACGCGCGGGCCAGCGAGGCGCACAGGGACGCGCGGGCCAGCGAGGCACGTGGGGGCGCACAGGCCAGCGAGGCGCACGGGGGCGCGCAGGCCAGCAAGGCACACCGGGCGCGCGGGCCAGCGAGGCACGCGGGGGCGCGCAGGCCAGCGAGGCGCACAGGCCTGCGAGGCGCACGGGGCGCGCGGGCCAGCGAGGCACACGGGGTGCGCAGGCCAGCGAGGCACGCAAGCCAGCGCTAAAAAGCACGGCGCGGGGAGCCGCCCGGCGCTAAACAGCGCGGCTGGGGAGGGGGTCTTCTTCTTCCTCAAGCTGAGAGGAAGAACACCAATGGCCTCAAAACTTTGGAACATCACAACTTGGTCCATAAAACGCGAAATCCAAAATTTTAAGAGTCTAACTTATGTAAAATTTGATTCTCTACAACATGGAAGCCTCAAAATAAGCAAAAATCCAAGTTTGGTAGATCAAACCCAAGAAATTCTGAAAATGGTAAAAACTTAGATCTAGGAGAATCCAAGCTCCAAATCCAAAAATATCAAGTTCTAATGTTGTTCCAAATCATCTAATTAAGCTATTAGGCAAATAAAATTTGGTCTTCATGTGGTGGCAAGATGCACTTGCCTATGGGTGGGATGTTGTATAGAAGAAGGAAGGAGAAGGAGTTAGGAATTAATGAGGGAAGTAATGAGGAGAGAGAATGGTTGGTAGGAATTTTAATGAGGGTGGGTTGTGGTGGAATGAGAGTGGAGTATAGGTTAGAGTGTTCCATTGGTTTAAAATTAAACCAACCCAACTAAAACCGAGCCGAGCCGAAACCCAAAATACGAGAAAACCCAAAATTCTGCAAGTCGAGAAAAATAAAAATTACATGCCAAAATCCAACTATGAGTATAAATACGAAATACGAGTAATGAGGGTGACAACTCTACCCACCTTAAAATAATTCTGTCCTTAGAATTTAAATCAAGATGCTTAGAGATGTAAGAGGCCGCTATACTATTCACAAATAAGCTATACTAAGCAAACAATCAAACAATCACGCATGCAAACAAGGGACGGAAGCATAAGGCATAAGGAAGACATTATACCTTATGAGTCAAACAAGTCAGAATATCGCGATCGGATGTCATCCTCACGTTCCCATGTTGACTCACCTAGAGAGTGATGACCCCAAGCAACACGGACTAAGCTAATAGTCTTGTTCTTGAGTATCTTTTCTCTCCGGTCCAATATAGACACGGGCCTCTCCTCATACGAAAGGTTGGTACCAACAACCAATTCCGAATGGTCCAGGATATGGCTCGGGTCCGGGATGTACCGTCGTAATTGGGTCACATAGAATATATCATGCACCTCTCTTAGCGACGGCGAAAGAGCGAGACGATAGGATACATTTCCTACTCGCTTCAGGATATCAAACGGCCCTATATACCTAGGACTAAGCTTTCTCCGTACGCCAAAGCGAATGACGCCGCGGTTAGGCGAGATCCTAAGGAATACATGGTCGTCGATAGCAAACTCTAAGGGACGTCGATGAGCATCGGCCCAATGGCGCTAGCGATCTTGGGCCACTCGAAGACAATCTCTGATTCATCTGACCACTTCAACTGTCTGGACAATCATTTCTGGACCAAGCATCTGTCTCTCTCTAACATCATCCCATGCTAGCGGGGATCTGCACTTCCTACCATACAGTGTTTCGAACGGGGCCATCTGAATACTGGCCTGGAAACTATTATTGTACGAGAATTCTACCAGGTGCAGGTGATCCTTCCATGATCCGCCGAAGTCAAGGGTACAAGATCTCAACATATCTTCAAGGGTCTGGATCGTGCGTTTCGACTGGCCATCTGTCTGCGGATGATAAGCTGAGCTAAACTGAAGGTGAGTTCCCAAACTCTCTTGTAGGCTGTGCCAATAGTATGACGTAAGCCTTGAATCTCGGTCCGAGGTGATACTGACGGGCACACCGTGAAGCCTGACAATCTGCCTGAGGTACATCTCTGCTAGCTGAGCCGTAGACTGCCCAATTCTGAATGGGAGAAAATGAGCCACCTTCGTGAGCCTGTCAACTATAACCCAAATAGCATCTCGACCAGCTGGAGATCTAGGCAACCCAGTCACAAAAATCCATAGTCATATGCTCCCACTTCCATTCTGGAATCGACAAGGGCTGAAGAAGTCCAGCGGGCCTCTGATGTTCAGCTTTAACCTGTTGGCAAACCAAACACCAAGAGACAAACTGGGCTATCTCCCTCTTCATGCCATTCCATCAGAAATGCTGACGATTATCACGGTACATCTTCGTGCCACCGGGATGAATAGAATACTGTGAACTGTGAGCTTCTGCCATGACCTCCTGTCTGATATCTCTACTGGGTACACAAAGATGAGTGTCGTGTCGAAGTGTACCATCTTCATGAATGTACAACTCTGGCCTTCTTCATGCCTTACACTCTGCTCTGAGTCGCTGAAGCTTGGAATCTGTAGATTGCGCCATCCGGATCCTCTCAACTATGCTGGACTGAACCTGTAGACTGGCCATCAACGTCACGTTGGTAGGAAGAACCACTTCAATTCCCATCTTCTGAAGATCTGCCAATAATTCTGGTTGTGCCGTTAGGAAATAAACTCCGGCTCTCCTGCTCAATGCATCTGCTACAACATTGGCCTTCCCTGGGTGATACTACAAATCCACATCGTAGTCTACCAGTAGCTCGAGCCATCTTCTCTGCCGCATGTTAAGGTCCTTCTGGATGAAAACATACTTCAGGCTCTTGTGATCAGTAAATATCTCCACTCTATCTCCGTACAAGTAGTGCCGCCAAAGCTTAAGTGCAAACACTACTGCTGCCAGTTCCAAGTCGCGGGTCGGGTAATTCTTTTCATGATCACGAAGTTGACGTGATGTATAAGATATTACCTTCCCATGCTGCATCAAGACACACCCCAATCCTCTGCCTGAAGCGTCGCAATAAATTGTGAATCCTCCGGTCCCATCTGGAAGTGTGAGAATGGGAGCCGTTATCAAACCTCGCTTCAACTTCTCAAATGATTCCTAGCACTCTGCTATCCAAACAAACTGCACATCCTTGCGGGTCAACTGGGTCATCGGCACCGAAATTCTTGCAAAATCTGAAACGAATCGCCGGTAGTAGCCGGCCAATCCAAGGAAGCTGCGAACCTCTGCCGCTGAACTAGGTACTGGCCATGACTCGATAGCCACAATCTTCTGGGGATCCACTTCTACTCCTCCTCGAGTAATGATGTGACCCAAGTACGAAATGCGATCGAGCCAGAACTCGTATTTACTGAACTTGGCGTACAACTGATGCTCTCTAAGCGTCCGAAGGACGATTCTGAGATGCTGCTCATGCTCTGCTTTGCTCTTGCTGTTGACCAGGATATCATCTAGGAACACGATCACGAACTGATCCAAGTAAGGCATGAAAATGCGATTCATGAGGTCCATGAATACGGCTGGCGCATTGGTTGCTCCGAAGGGCATAACAAGAAACTTCCAATGCCCATCCCTAGATCGGAAAGCTGTCTTCGGGATGTCCTGCTCTCTGACTCTGATCTGGTGGTATCCTGACCGTAAGTCTATCTTCGAGAACACTGAAGCCCCTCTGAATTGATCAAACAAGTCATCTATCCTCGAGAGAGGGTATCTGTTCTTGATTGTCACTGAGTTCAAGGTATGATAATTTATACATAATCTGGACGTACCATCCTTCTTTTTCACAAGAAGCACCGGGGCTCCCCAAGGCGATCCACTTGCATGAATGAATCCCTTGGTCCTGAGTTCTTCAATCATCTTGTACAAAATCTCCAACTCTGAAGGCGCCATCCTGTAGACTCGCTCTGACACTAGTGTCGTCTCGGGGATCAAGTCTATAGTGAACTCGATCTCCCGCTCTGGCGGCATCCCTGGAAGTTCTTCTGGGAAGACATCTGGAAACTCTTCAACTATTTGGGATAACTGCACTGCTGCTACTGCCATCCGCAATACTGGGAAAGATGGCTCCACTGTGCCTCTAGAAAATGAGAACTCTGGCTCACCTGGAATGCTGAAAACAACCCTGCCAATGTGGCAGTCTATTCTAGCATACTTGTTCCTCAACCAATCCATGCCTAAGACTACATCATAGTCTGCCATAGGAAACTCTATAAATCTAGCGGGGAACTCTCTACCGCTGACTACGATCCGACACGAGGAAAACACTCGATCTACTCCCACAAGACCATTACCAGTAAGTATATTGAGCCTTACTGATAATGACTCTGGCTCCAATCCTATCCGTGTCGCGAATCGTGCAGACATGAATGAATGTGATGCACCAGAATCAAATAATATCGATGATGGAGAGGAGTTGACGAGAATAGTACCTGCCACTACCTCACCTGGTGCAACTTCTTTTCCATAGTCATCATCATGGCCTGACCTTGTCCTCTAGCTGCGAGTCCCCTCTGCTAGAAATCTCTCTGCCCACTCTGCACTTGGGCTTGGGTATACTGCTGCTGGTTCTGCTGATGAAATGCCTGGGCCTGAGGCAACAAGGGCCTCAGGTACTGCTGCTGCTGCATAGGTGCTGGTCCACTAACCGATGGACTGGTTAGATTGGAAGAGGACGAACTATCCCTATTCGGGTAGGCTCCTATCTTGTGATCTGCCGCTCCACAAGCCAGGCACAATCCGTATGCCCTACGACAATCCGTCACTACATGGCCTGGCTTCCCGAAATGTGAATATTCCATTACGGAGGTCTGCTTCTGCTTCTGCTGCTGCGGGTACGTCGGGGTCGAATGTTGAACCGATGTCACTGAGGCCGTCCGCCTCGGAGTTCCAATGGTCAAACCTCTTGCTGTCGGGGCTGGAGCTGATGATTGGTGCTTCTGACTGTGGGATCGCTTCCTACCTCCGGTCCTATCCACGATCGTCTGGGAGGTGTACTCGTGCCTCCTAGCTGCCCTCAATACTGTATCGAACGTCTGGTGCTCGAACTGCTCAACTGCCAACAAGATCTCCAAATGCAGTCCCTGCTGGAACCGCTGGACCCTATCAAACTCGGTCGCCACCAAGGTGGGGGCAAACCTACCGAGTCTAGAAAACTCAGATGCATAACCGTCGACCGTTCTGCCTACTTGCTTCAAGTTGGTAAATCTCGTCTGTAGGTCGTACCGAGCTACAGCATCAAAATACTTCGTCTAGAATCTTTCTCTAAACACCACCCAAGTAACCGGCGCCGCTAACCCCACGGCCTGCGCCGCCCACCAACTGCGAGCCAAGTCCAGTAACTGTAGGCGTACCACCGCCACCTTCTCATTCTCAGGTGTCCTAGCTGCTTCCAGAACCACCTCGGTATCCTGAAGCCAAGCATCCGCGATAATCGTATCTTCACTGCCGTCGAAGAATGGAGGGTTCAAGCGCTTGAAGCTGTTGGCCGTACTGTTCTCTGGATGACCGCCTCTGGTCAAAGCATCTGCCACTACCTGGTGCAAGGCATCTCCTCTACGATCCTGGGAAGCTATCAAGGTCCTGATAAGACCTACCAAGGTGCAATCATCAGGCTCGGCAGGTCGAACGGGCCGAACTGGGGGCTCTCCTCCGGGAGGTACAACTCTGGAGGCTACTCCGGAATACTGGGCTTGATCTCCGGGTTGCTGGTCTACGGGAAGTGCTCCACCTTGCTGATCGGCGGGGTCAGGTACAGTACCGCTGAAGAAGATGACACAGGGAAAACAATAAGGAAGGACCAGGACAGATCAACGATACAAGCACATGATCAGGGCAAGAATCCAGAGATTCAGAGGATATAAACGGAGATCAAAGACGAGTACTGATTGAGACATCTATCCGGTAAACCCTCACATATCTTGAATGCCAAGACCTGCATGGGCCACCACTTAAACCATATGACGCCCCAGAACTAGAATACTGGAGAGCGGGGGCGAACATAGCCAGCTACGTATATTGAAATGGAATCCACCTCGCTATATGGTCACGGCTGTCTAGATATGAGGGTTTACTACAAGCCAACGGTCTCTTAAAGTCAAGCCTATTGTCTCAATCTCAAGCAAGTAATATAATTACAAGATGTTAGACCACCAAATATACAATACAAGGCGTCCTAAATATTACATATTCAGCTGATCATGAAGCTAGTCGTACAAAATGTGAGAACTAGCAAGAGTTAAGTCATACATGATCAACCCTAGGATTTGTTAATCATGTTACAGCCCGTAGGCAGACAGTAAGTAAAGATGCATCGAGCTAAGAGGTGCTCGTCGGCTAAACGCCTCGAAAGAATAAAATTACAATATAGTGGGTGAAAAAAAAATGGAAAAACCCACTCGTAGCCCGGGTTCCTTCTAGTCGCCACCATTGGGCTGGAAGTTCGGTAGATCCTCGGGTGCTGCTCCGAAATCTGGCCACACAAAACCAGCTGGGTCAAACCCCAGAAAGGGCAAGTGCCACAAAGGAGGCCACGAAATAAGAACAAAAGCCAGCATATCAGAACATAAAAAATAGAAGAAAAGTACAAGTAATAAAGAGTACAACAGGACAATAAACGACTAGGGACATGGAACCATTTCGGGAGCCAGATTACAACTCGTAAACCAAACAAGGACCGGGGTTGTAACCCTTCGCCTGAATAGCACTTGTCTCTACCCATTTATTGTTAAGATAAGTAAATCAATCATGTTCAGGGGTACCAAGTACAGGGACTTAGACGAGACTTGGACCAGGCTAGACACCATCCATTCCCAAGCGGCCAAGCAAATACTACGGTTTACTACTTAACTTGCTAGGGTTATCACAAGCCTAATTACTAACAAGATGCAAATGAGAAATTCTCAGTCCCAAGCCCTGCAGACTATCCAGTTATCCTTCCGCGGGTTGAGAGTATGGTTGGGTACATCGCCCTGGAGATGATATACCCTTAGGTGACTTAGAGAGTGCAACACATGACAGTGTGCTGGAAATGTGCCCTACTCGTCGGCAGGCTACAAGTCCGTTTAAAGCGCCCAGATAACGAAATCGCCTGTGACTGAAAATTCTCCATGTTCTAGTTTGATCTAACCATTAGCCTAATCCTATTTAGCGCGAGTCCCTGTCCGTGGTACCCAGGGAGTCACGTCCTAGACATGATGCAAGACAAGACAAGTGGATTGCACAAAACAACAAGAAAGAACACCCACGGTGTCAGGGCAAGTCAATGTCCGACCAGTTATCAAGTTAAGTCAAGTCAAGTCAGGAGTGCGCCACGGCGGCCACTATCAAGATATCAAGTTACAGGGGATTATTTACAGGTTGTAGGTTACAAGTTAAAAGCCATAAGTTACAAATGTACCACATCGAGTTACTGCCAAGATCAGAGAATGCTAGCCATAAATTAAAAACACAGAAAATCGTGTCAAGACGTGTCGGGTTAAGTCAAGTCGTGCTGTGGGCATCAAAATCTCAGAAAACAAAATCAGCAAGAGAGAAACTGAGGACCAAGGGGAACACCAAGGGTCAGGAAGGGATGCCATGGCACAGGGTGTGCCAGGCAAGGGGCTCCGGCAAGCGGTGCCAAGAGATGCGCTCGGGAACGGTCGCAGTGCGCTAAGGGGCACGAGCGGGGTCAACAGGGACAACTGCGCACGGGGCAGCGAGACAAGGCAGCCAGACGCACAGGATCGCAAGGCAGCAAGGCGTGCAGGGCATGCGCGGTCAGCAAGGCACACGGGGGCGCACGGGCCAGCGAGGCTCGCAGGGGCGCGCAGGCCAGCGAGGCACGCAGGGCGCACGGGCCAGCGAGGCGCACAGGCCAGCGAGACGTGCGGGGGCACACAGGCCAGCAAGACGCGCGGGGGCGCGCGGGCCAGCGAGGCGCGTGGGGTGTGCGGGCCAGCGAGGCACGCGGGGGTGCGCGGGCCAGCGAGGCGCGGGGGGCGCGTGGGCCAGCGAGGCGCGCGGGGCGCGCGGGCCAGCGAGGCGTGCGGGCCAGTGAGGCGCGCGGGACGCACGGGCCAGCGAGGTGCGCGGGGCCCGCGGGCCAGCGAGGCACGCGGGGCGCGTAGGACAGCGAGGCGTACGGGGCACGCGGGCCAGCGAGGCGCGCGGGACGCGCAGGGGCGTGCGGGCCAGCGAGGCGCGCGGGGCGCACAGGCCAGCGAGGCACGCGGGCCAGTGAGGCATGCGGGGCGCGCAGGCCAGCGAGGCGTACGGGGCACGCGGGCCAGCGAGACGCACGGGACGCGCATGGGCGCGCGGGCCAGCGAGGAGCGCGGGGCGCACAGGCCAGCGAGGCACGCGGGGCGCGCAGGCCAGCGAGGCGCACAAGCCAGCGCTAAAGAGCGCGGTGCGGGGAGCAGCCCGACGCTAAACAGCACGGCTGGAGAGGGGGTCTTCTTCTTCCTCAAGCTGAGAGGAAGAACACCAATGGCCTCAAAACTTTGGAACATCACAACTTGGTCCATAAAACACGAAATCCAAAATTTCAAGAGTCTAACTTGTGTAAAATTCGATTCTCTACAACATAGAAGCCTCAAAATAAGGAAAAATCCAAGTTTGGTAGATCAAACCCAAGAAATTCTAAAAATGGTAAAAACTTAGATCTAGGAGAATCCAAGCTCCAAATCCAAAAATGTCAAGTTCTAATGTTGTTCCAAATCATCTAATTAAGCTATTAGGCAAATAAAATTTGGTCTTCATATGGTGGCAAGATGCACTTGCCTATGGGTGGGATGTTGTGTAGAAGAAGGAAGGATAAGGAGTTAGAAATTAATGAGGGAAGTAATGCGGAGAGAGAATGGTTGGTAGGAATTTTAATGAGGGTGGGTTGTGGTGGAATGAGAGTGGAGTATAGGTTAGAGTGTTCCATTGGGTTTAAAATTAAACCAACCCAACTAAAACCGAGCCGAAACCCAAAATACGAGAAAACCTAAAATTCTGCAAGTCGAGAAAAAGAAAAATTATTTGCCAAAATCCAACTATGAGTATAAATATGAAATACGAGAAATGAGGGTGACACCCAGAATGCAGGATCTATGTGGCTCAAAAGTCTCCAAGCTGCATGCAGACTGATGGCACTACTGGAGGGACACGTGGCTAAGGGAGACTGCAACCTGAGCCGCATGAGTCTTATGCGACCCAGCATGGCCGAGCACTAAAAGACCTATGCGACCCAAAATGACCCAAGCAGATTGATCCTATTCTGCGATAGGACACGTGGCAGGTTGACCAAGTCTTAACTATCCAGATTTGCTGCAAAAAAATCTCAACAAATTACCAGCTGGCAGCCAAAGAGCGAGTCTTCGTGTGCTGTTGCAGCCACGTAGCCACGTGGCCATCTATGCGGCTCAAAATATCCATCACTATAAATAGCAGGGTACCACACCCATGTAAAAGGCTGGCAATTTTCTCAAGAGCAAAGACAGTGTATGATAGTCCAAGGAGTAAGGCAGGGTTCCTACACTTCTTCCGAGCCTCCACCGTCATCCCCCAGAATCAAAACAAATTGTACTTAGATTATTTCCTAGAATTTCTTTCTAGGCTCTCTGTTGTACTTTTAAAGTTTACAATCAACATATAGTTCCTCTGTAGTTTTTATGTTGATAATCACTGGCAAACATGATGGCGACTCTGCTGGAGATAATCCTGGCCGCAAGCAGACTGCCTATGCGACAGCCAATCCTGGCCGCAAGCAGACTGTCTATGCGGCAGCCAATCCTGGCCGTAAGCAAACTGCCGATGCGACAGCCAGTCTTGGTCGCAGACAAAGTTTCTAAGTAGCAGCCAATCCTGACAGCAAGCAGGATGCCCCATGCAGTCTTATCAGAAGCTCTGTCTTTGATCGTCTCTCATGCGGACCATACTCCATGCGGCCCAATGAGGATGTTGAAGCTTCTAACTTGGACTCTTTCTACTACGTACCTTCGGGTGCTAAGTCAAAAAAGTCTAGGACAGTACGGGCTCAACAAGCCTAGTCAACTGTCCAATCTGCTGACCGTCAGCGGGTACCGTTAACTGTTACATGAGCTCATGATGGAAAGTTATACAGAACCTACCGTGTCCAGACCTTTACAGCAAACAGATAGGGCAGGTCCCAAAAGTCTTTCTACAACGATCGAGAGCAAGTGCTTTTACTAGCCTTAGATCAGGGAGCAAATATGATATCTACGCACCCGTGCACTCCGGATACCTGGGCCCACAAAAAGGATGCAAAGGTAACTCAATCTGTCCTCGACTTGGGAGAAGTACTCATCTACAAATACAAGAAGAGAGAGGCAACCTTGGCATACGGTGAGCCCTTCCTGGGATATTACTGTATCCAAGTTGTCATCAACTGCTACTGTGATAAGTCGGCAACACCTGAGGATCGGCAGTCCGTCTTCCAACGACTGCACCAGCCAGCACCTGTCCGACGACAACTTGAGAAACAGGTGCAAATTTTAGGAGGCAAAGAATTTCCTTTCGTCTTCTGTAATTCAATTCGGAAGGTTCCTGTCGGCAAGAAAGGAAAAAAGACAGGCTCCTCTAGCTCGACAATCTCAGCCAGCACTGTAAGGAAACTCTCATATGGAGGATTGCTATCGACAATCACATGGGGTGTCTACCTAGGCACCCATTCCAGAAAGAAGCTTCCAACACCCGGGGGTGCATCCTCAAATTCCCTGAGGGTGAACGAAGCTGGAGGTGGTAGTCCCCTGAACATATACAATAACTCGGTGCTCCAAAAGGACACACAAGGGGTAGCGATCCACAGGAATTATGCAACAGACTTGGATGTCCCCAAGGGTGACCGCCTTGGCCAAGACGGTACAGCTTCCTGCACAGGGGGTAGCACCCCTTCCGAGTTCGAGGAGGAGGATATTCTGACATTTTTTAACGATTTCTCTATACGAGGATAAGACACAGAAAGTACATCCTTTACGGTCCTATCTGTCTCTCCCCATGTGCGGATAGTATTTATGGTAGGAGATAATCACGAAGGACCTAGTGATCGACAACGTCTAGAAGCACTTGAAGCCATAATCCTAACCTTGGTCAAGTCAGTAGACGAGATCAAGGCTGCCTTGCTGATTCAACCCGCCAGGACTCCTGGATAAACAAGTTTGGGTCCCGCAGTCAACGCGGACTCAAACATGACTGCTCCTCCTCTGGATGACAATCCTTCTGGAGTATCCGCTCCCTCTGCTGCAGACGAAGCCAGGGAAGCAAGAAGAAAAGTTCAAGAGCTTCGAGCAATGTTCAATACCCAAGACTCCTCCCGGGACCTCAGAGTATGGCAGCCATATCCCGTTGCATGGAGAGACGTTCCTTTTCCCCCTCGAAACAAACTGTTTCACATCGATTCATGTGATGGGAAGACCTCTGCTAGCCGGTTCATGACGTATTTTGAGGTCACGACAGACCACTTGCCGCATAGTGGTGCCATCCTCACACGATTATTTATCGGAGCATTGGAGGGAATCGCGTTTGACTGGTACCACAACCTCCCGGACAACTGCATCCATTCCTTTGACGGCTTCAAACGCATGTTCCTGGAATGGTTCTACGAAGTGGGACATGATGTGACGATGTCGTCTCTCATGGACGTCGTTCAGGGAGAAAGAGAGCTAACGAGAAACTACATCGAGCGGTTTTGCCAAACCGCGATGAGATTGCCCCAAGGCAATCTCGAAAGCTCCTTGATTGAAATCTGCCAGAAGAGGTTGCTCCCCGCAATCAGCCTCTGGATGGGCGAAGATCAATTCAGGGACTGGACGACTTTCATCATAAGCTCTACCAATACGGAGGCAAAGTTAAAGAAGGTTCGCCAGCTGGAATTACACATCCCAGATGGAGAGGACAAAGACAAACATCCTGGTAACGCCTCCAATAACAACAACAGTGGCGTTACCACCAATAACCGGGATACCAAAGGCAAATAGGCCATGGTTTCTGGTACAACCAAAAAGTTTGAACAGAAGCAAGCAGAAGTTCCGAAGCCCAAGGAGATGACATACTCTTTTGAAGATAGCCATGTCAAGCCTATCTTCGACATGCTCCTGAAGGCGGGTAGGATCCAGTTCCGTGATATAGAGCGCGAGCCTCGACCAGTAGAGATCGAGGATCCGAAGTATTGTCACTTCTACTGCTATGTCCACCACCCTACGCAGGAGTGCTTCACATTAAAGCGGTACATCCAGAACCTCATCAATTCCAATGCTCTGTCACTGGATTTCGAAGAGGTTACTGTGGCTACGAACATGGTATCAGTTCAGTTCGATGACTTTCCCTCAATAAAAACTCACGATGGGGTAGTACCTGTTCCCCGGGCAATGATGGAGGTTACTAATCTTTTACCTGTCCGGGACCAGACGACTGGGTTGGTGTCTCTCACCACGTCACGAAGAGAGGTCATATGGGTGCACCCAAACTTAGTGCCCGAAGTTACCTAGGCGGTGCCATCTTCAACCAGCAAAAAGAAGGGCAGGAAGTCCAGATCCTGCCATACAATCTCAGCCGAAGTTGAGGAGGCGACGACCGTTGTTACCCGGTCTGGCACACAATTCCAGCCCACTCTAGATAATTCAGTTGAAGAACCTCAGCCGACAACGCTGCCTGCTACTGATGCTCCGGGACCATCTCAGCCTCCACCGGCGGACAGAACTCGCTTCGACAGGCCGCTCCATAAGGACGCACCTCAGGGGATGGAGAGACCTTACAACTTTGACATACTAGCATAACTGGCTAATATGCCAGCAAAGTTGTCGTTATACGGGCTCCTAAGGCTCTCCAAGGATCTTCGTATTGCATTGAGCGAAGCACTCCAGAATGCCGATGCCTATTTAGCCCAGGTCAAACCTGCAGGAGAAGACTCATCAGCAGATCTCTAGGGCAGCAATTATACAGATGCAATGCCCAATATCGTATTCACCCTACAGGACATGTTAATCAAGACCAACTTGTATGATCGCCCCTTGTACTACACTAGATACATAGGCGACATCAAGGTGGATCGGATGCACATCGATCCTGGCTCGTCAATAAGCATCATCCTGAAAAGCTTGCTTCAATTCCTGGGCATCCCTATGCACCGGCTAGCAGCGACTAACACTGCCATTAGCGGTTTCAACTCGGGAATGAGCTACCCCCCTGGGAAAAATCTGCTTGAAATATCAGATCGGTGATCTGAGGACGGAGGTTACCTGCTACATCATAGACGCAGATACGTCCTACAATATCCTCTTAGGGCATCCGTGGATACATAACTATATGATCGTGCCGTCCACGCTCCACCAGTGCTTCAAGTATGTCAGTAAGCACGGCCTCGTAAAGATAAAATTTATCGACATCGATCCCTTTAAAGGGGTTGAGTCTTACTATTCTTTTGAGGCTTGTCTATATGAGGAATCCAAAAAGCACATAACTGACGAACTGGAGGCCATAACAGGGTTAGAGGAACCTATGAAAATCTATCTCTAGGCCCATAAACCGGGCAAAGCTGTACCCCTTGTCGTAACGTTGCATAAAAAGGTGTCCGGTTCCCTCGTCCTAGCTGCACACTTGGAACCAATGGTCATCAGACTCCCAAGGTCCAGCCTGGAGCCAAAACCCGTCGTGGAGCCGATGGTGATCCAATTGCCAAAATACAATCAAAGGCGATCGAAAGATGCGAGGTCCTCTGCGGAGCCGATGGTGATCCGATTGCCAAAATCCAATCGAAGGCGATCGAAAGATGTGAGGTCCTCTGTCGCGTCGATAGTTATCCGCCTCCCCAAGACAAGCCGACAGCCAACTGTTGATTCGAGGCCCTCAAACAAACCGTTGCCATAAGCAGAACCCTTGGTGGTCAAGCTGCCCAAGACGTCGCCCCAGCCTTTGGTCACACAGGGGGTAGCCGAAGAGGAGGCAAAACTCGCAAAATATTTGGTTGCACATGTTGATCGTCCTTCGACTGATGATATAATTCCTCTTAATAAAATACCTTATTTCATAAATAAAAGGTTGCCGTTGAACTATCCTGAGTGTAATAAGCTTAATCTGATGTATGCTATGGAGCACGGTCTGGATATTAACCTGCACACACAGGTGACAACCTTCCATACTGTAAACCGACTTACTCCTATTAGAGGTGCCTACTTCCTAGTCTCAGGCAGAAGAAAAGGGGATCACACGATCATCTTCGGCCGAAAAGAAGGTCCTCAACCTTTCATGCCAGAAGAGTTCGATCTCGAACCCGATACTGAAAGATTGCCGCTCTACCTATATAGTTCCTGAGCTAAGTATTTCATGCAAAAGCAAGGGTACGACATGGAGACTATCCCAGGTCTGAATTATGGCAACGGCCGGCGATTGCCTCTGCAGCTGTCAGCCCAGGCTAGAAAACCTCAAGATTATTACAGTAAGTCCAGACACGGTCTCGATTATGTTACATCAACAACAACTCCCGTTAGCTCCGATGAGGAATACGAGTGGCATTCTCACTCATTCGAATTACCTACATACGATTTCGATGATAGCATTGGGGATATATTCAGGCAGACATTGTCTGTCAACATGGCATCCACTGATATTCAAAAAGAGGATGAAGATCTGCTCGAATCTATTGAATTGGAGCCATGGGCCCAACAGCTGGATGCACAGTAGGAGAAGCGCTTGGAACTACGAGACCCTCCTACTGAAGATGAGGTCATACAAGTTGACCTCGGTGATGGATCCTCCTCGAAGCCAATCTTCATCAGTAAAAGCCTGACGGACGATGAACGGGAGTCACTATTGTAACTCGTCAGAGAATATATCGACGTCTTCGCTTGGAGTTATGAAGACATGCCAGGACTAAACCCCAAGATCATACTTCATAAGCTCAATATTCATCCGGACGCAAAACTAGTCAAACAACAGCAATGACGGTTCCGTCCAGATATTATAAACTCTATCGAAGCGAAAGTAAACAAGCTTAAAGCTAGCAGTTTCATCTGTGAGGGGCAGCACCTAGACTGGGTAGCTAATATAGTATAAGTCATCAAAAAGAACGAAAAGATTCGAATCTGCATCGACTTCCGCAATCTGAATGCGACATGTCCTAAGGATGAATTTCCTCTTCCGATCACCGACATAATGATCGATAATACGTGTGGTTTTGAGCGCATGTCCTTTATGGATGGCTTTTTATGGTACAATCAAATCAAAATATCTCCAGATGATGAGAAGTATACGTCATTTTGAACACCGATCGGCGTGTATTGTTACACAGTCATGCTCTTCGGCCTAAAGAACGTCGGTGTAACATATCAACAAGCTATGAGTGTTATTTTCAAAGATCACTTGCGCAAAATGGTGGAGTGTTACGTTGATGACATCGCCGTTAAAAGTCGCTCCAAGGATGATCACTTACATGATTTGAGGACAGTATTCGACCTTATACGAGCACACAATCTGAAGATGAATCCCACCAAGTCCTTCCTGGGCGTGTGCAGCAGAAAATTCTTGGGCTTTGTCATTACTCCCCGGGGTATTTACATAGACCTCGATAACACAAAAGCAATCCTTGATATGTGTCCACCGAGGAACCTCCGCGAACTCCGAGACCTTCAGGGAAGACTAGCCTACATCAGGAGGTTCATATCTAACCTCTCAGGGCGATGTCAACCATTCACACAACTTATGAAGAAAGGTGTCTTTTCGTATGGAATGAGGAATGTCAATGCGCCTTTGATGATATTAAGGAATATCTGTCGAATCTGCCGGTTCTGGTAGCCCCGGACACTGGAAAGCCCTTCCTGCTCTACGTACGGGCAATGGAACACTCCCTTGGTGCCTTGCTAGTACAGAACAATGATGCAGGGTGCAAGCAAGCAATCTATTACCTCAGCCGAATGATGGTGGGGCTGGAGCATAGGTACGCCGCCATGGAGAAGGAATGCCTTGCCTTGGTGTTCGCCATCAGAAAATATGACACTATGTGACAGGGCAGACCATCCATGTTGTCTCACGAGTTAACCCACTTAGGGTTCTCATGACCAAGCCGGGCACATTTAGTTCTCATCTAGCCACCTAGGCGATATTGTTGTCCTCCTTTGATATGGTTTTTATTCCATAGAAGGCTGTCAATGGTCAAGCCATGGTCGACTTCTTAGCAGCCCATCCAGGCTCAGAAACAGCCAGAATCTATGAAAAAATCCCAAACAAAGTTGTTAACTCAAACATGACTTTACATGATGCCGTTTGGCGAATGTTCTTCGACGGTGCCTCAAGGACGGGGCCCCAAGGTGATATCGTCGCTGGGTTTGGGATAGTATTAATTTCTTTCTCTGGATTGGTGGTTAATCGGGCATATTCTCTTACAGAACCCTGTTCAAACAACGTAGCTGAATATAATGCTCTGGTCATCAGGCTCCAACTTGTAAAAGAAGTGGGGGTCGAATACCTAGAAGCATATAGCGACTGGCAGTTGATTGTTAATCAAATTCGAGGCTCATACGAGGTTCGCAACAAGGACCAGATTCCTTTTCATCAGACAGAAATGACTATTATTGCAACCTTGGAGGGGTTTTTTTATAGAGCATGTACCTAGGCTCCAAAATATTGAAGCCGATGCCCTAGCAGGCCTCGTCGTTTCTTTGGCGGTTCCAAACCATGCTCATCATCTAGTCGACGTGATAGGCTATGAGCTGGTCTATCCTAAAAATAATGTTCAACTGGGAACGAGTTACTCCGCCCAGATAACTAATGACGTACTAGACCGGAGACCCCCGTTCATCGACTTTGCAGTCTACGGGATTCTGCCTGAGAATACGAAAGAAGCAACTTCAATCAGAAGGCGTTCTCTCAGATTCTTCTATGATACAGAAACAAAAATGCTATATCGACAATCCTATGACGGACTACTACTACACTGCCTATCAAATACAGAAGCCAAAGAAGTCCTATGTGAGGCTCACGATGGCATTTGCGGGCCTCACCAACATGGCCCAAAGTTGCAGGACCGTCTCCGTCGGATGGGCTATTACTAGCCTACGATGGTAGCAGACGCTGTCGATTATGAAAAAATTTGTAGGGCTTATTAGATCCACGCAGACTTCGTACATCAGCCATCCGAATTCTTGCACCCAACAGTGGCTTCTTGGCTACTTGAAGCATGGAGAATGGACATTATCGGCCCAATCACCCCGCCGTCGTCCAAGGGGCACCGGTTTATACTTGCAATCACCGATTACTTCTCTAAGTGGGTAAAAACTGTCCGCTGGCAGAGGTAAAGACATCAAACATGATTAGTTTCATAAAATATCACGTCATCTACCATTTTAGACTGCCTCGGAGGATCATTCATGACAATGGTCCACAGTTCGCAAGCCATGCTTTCTATCAATTCTATGACAAGAATCAGATTCAGAATGTGGCTTCAACGGCATATAATCTATCGGCTAATGGTCTGGCTGAAGCTTTTAATAAGACCATAATCAAGCTTCTCAAAAAGTTTGTGTCTTCAAACAAGCGCGATTGGAATAAAAAGCTGGATATGGGCGTACTGCACTATAATTCAGACGGCTACAAGAAATACACCATTCTCTCGGGTGTACGGGAGTGAGATAGTTCTCCCATTGGAGATCCAGATCCCCTCGCTTCGTGTGGCCCTTACTTACCGGTTGACGTTGGACGATAACTACAGCCGACGGCTACAAGAACTGGAAGCCTTGGACGAGAAGCGTTTGCAAGCTCAACAAAGCATCGAGCTCTATATATCAAGCACGCATCTCTCGAGCCTTCAATAAGAAAGTCAAGCAGAGGACGTTCCAAGTAGGTGATCTTGTCTTGGCCATTCGCAGACCGATGGTCATGACTCACAAAATCGTCGGCAAATTCCAACCCAAATGGGAGGGCCCATTTGTCATCGAGTTCGTATTCTCCAACGGCGCATATCGGCTCGTAAAATAAAATGGAGATTTGCTCATGATGCCCATAAATGGTAAGTTCCTGAAAAAGTACTATGCTTAAAAATACCCTCATACTTCCTTAAACTACTAAATCTCCTAGACTATCGAGTTATGTACACCAGGTACCTCTGAACTTACACTTTATTAGCTCTGAGGGGATTCACATCGAACCTCCCCGAGTGACAAGGCATGTATATTGATACCTCTGAACTTCCACTCTGATGCTTCATCCCGCCGAAGTTCGCCAGGTTCTTTTTGTTGTCTCTGTGGAAACTTTCTGGTTTTGATTGTCGTATATCATGTCCTCATTACCTCTGATATAGATAATCTCCTAACTTAACACCTGTACCCAATCCGGAATAAAATCACGGTGTTAAGGCCATAGAACCTATCACGTCCATATTACCTCTGTTAGGTCTTGTTTCAAATCTATTACACACACCACCAGTGCACAAAAGGGTAATAGGTCTACAAAAAATCAATCAAATCTATTACCCGTACCACCAGTGCGCAAAAGGGTAATAGGTCTACCAAAAATCAAACAAATCTATTATTCGACCACCAGTACGTAAAAAGGGTAATAGGTCCATCAAAAAATTGTTCGAATCTATTACTCGTACCACCAGTGCGCAAAAGGGTAATAGGTCCACAAAAAAAATCGTTCAAGTCTATTGTTCGCATCTCCAGATGCACAAAAGGGCAATAGGTCCACAAAAAAATCCCCCAAGTAGGATGTCTTCTACCAATCACAAATGTTGTATTAGGCCCTCTAGTACTAGCATTTTAGATATCATAAGCAAAGAATGAAGACAATGTATCTTTTTATTTCAAGAAGTGTCAACTACATTGGTGGGGCTACATCTCCAGAAAAAAAGAAGAAGGAAAATTCATTACTCATCAGCAACAAATAGTTTGGTGAGTATGTCCTCCAGCTGTGCTGTTGAGCGTTCAATTTTCTGGTTAGCTCGACGTTCAGCTTCCTGGGTTCGCTTTTCAACATCCTCAATATGTGTGTGAGCCTGCTAGTTATCCTCCACTCTTTTTAGCGTACCCTCCAGAGCAGCAGAGGCGCATGTGACCTTATCAGTCTTCTCGTAAATCAGCTCTCTCTTGACGGGTACCTTGGAGCTCAGTCTCCAGAGATGCCAGCTTGGCTTGGAGATGGAGGATTTGCTCGTTTGTTTTGGACATCAGATGAACTGTGGCCTCCTCACGAATCAGGCAAGCCTCTTCCTTCCGGCTCAGCTTATCATACTTCAGAGACAACTTCTGGAGGTCTTTCTCCAAGGAGGGCTTGGTCGTCTCTAGTACGTCCTTCACCTTCTTCATAGCCGTTACGAGGAAGGCACGCTCCTGTTCTACTACTGCGGGCACATCGTCTTGCCGTAGTTTTTGTAATTAGATTAGGCACCAGTCAGCCTCTGCCAGCTTGTTCTCCAGAAGAACAGCCGTCCTTTCTCCACCTGGGAGCGTCTTCAGTAGTTTAATCTGGCCTTAGGCGCAATGACGAACCACGACAAATGAAGTTCCCCACCTCAAAGCAGTTTCAACCCCCTATTTTAGATGACGGTAGAAGCTCTCGACTATATCCCTTGACGACTCGTCTTGGTTATCCAAAGAGGACAACATGAAAGGAATATCAGCCAAGGGAGCTGAAGGCATCTGGGAAGAAGGCACAGCGGAGCTTGACGACCTTGTCAGAAGGAAAATAAACTCCGAGTGATGAGATTCCCGCACAGCGGCAATCTCCTCCTTGCAGCCCGAAGGAGCAGAAGACTGGATAGTGCGGAGGATTCAATCTCCGGGAAAGGGGCAGCTTCAACCGACCCTACATCCACCGATGCTGGTGCAGGAATCACCGCCTCTACCGTTGGTACTTCTGTCATAGGCAGCTCCGAACTCGGTCCAGCAGGGGGTCTCTCGATTTGAAGGGGAGAAGGTTCACTTCTTCTTCTTTGTACGAGATCCGCCCTGATGTCTTCCACTATCCCCTCTTTCAAGACCATGTCCACCATTAGAAATAAAGGAGCAGGTCCTATAGATCCAGAACAACCGATAATCTGCTTGACTCGAAGGATATGGAGAAAGAGCGAATGAACCTCCTTGTTGGTAAGAATATGACATAGCTTACTAGGGGAGGGCAGCAGAGACTGTGGCTCATCCAGGATAGTCATAATTCCTCCTACTTCCCCCATATACTCCTCAACAGTGATATTCGAGCCGCCTGTATCTGCCACTCCAGTCCCGTTTGACTCGAAAGAAGATGTAACTGGGTCAGTACCGGCGAACTGAGACCATGCAGTCCCAAGATCTGGTTCTGTAAGGCTTGCACCTTCTTCGACCAGGATGTCCGTAGCTGGAGGAATCTCAGAAGTAGCATCGGGTTCCGGAGGGTTTATGTCTTCCAAAGCCTGCAAAAAAGGGAACAATAATGTCCCAAAAGTAACATGGTTGTCTGTCGGGATAAAATTTACCTCCGGGATGGTTTTGACATCGCTGCCTCCTTCCACGACGTCAAGCCCACGGTTCCTAATTGCAACCCGCTTCTAGGAACGAGGCCTGTCAGCGATGGAGGGTCCACGCTTACTTCGCTTATGCGGAGGACTCGACACAAGAGAAGGCAAGCGCGTCACCGAAGTACATACAGGGAGTGGGAGATCGTCGTATTCATCCTCTTCTTTTGTATCAGTAGAATCGGAGTCAGAGACTTCATTGGCCTACGCCTTCCCTGTCCTGTTCCTCTTTTTGGGCTCCTCGCATTTTTTCTCCAACTTGGTACCGGTAATAAAACTGGTACTTACATCGAAGTCGCGGGGAAGCCCATTCACGGAGACATGGTAGAGGACCGCCATGTACGAGATGTGCCCCGAGCCTCTGTATTGGGTAGACATAAGCTGGTTTGGGTACGGATAGAATTGTAGTAATGCCAGGCCCGGATGCCATCCAGGACGCCGCCCTCATAACCCAGACAGGGACTCGGGTTGTCCAAAAACAACTGCCAGTACCCGAATTGTCGAGAGTATCGGTTGGGTAGGTAAGGTTCCAAGAAGATAATGTTGCGGTTACAGTACACCAGATGTACATGACAGATATTCTGCAACCAGCGGAACATCTTCTCGGATAGGATCTGGGGCACGACACCACCATCAAGATAAAAGTACCTTATTTTCTCGTCGGTAAAGGACGGGACCGACACAAAAAAGGAGTAGCTGTCCACCCGTGTGAGCACAGCTCGACAGTCGGGTATCGTTGAACAGGTCCAGGACATATCATGGTACTGGTAGATGAACGCATCGTCGGCCGTCGCGTTCTCCTCGGGACCAGGCCGCATTAGAGAGGGGCAGTGCATTAGCAGCCACCCCATCAGATAGTGGTAGGGCAGCTCGATTTGGTTGAAATCCTTCATAACATCAAAAGCTATGGCTTTGGCCGTAAAGATACGAAGGCCTCGATGAATGCTGCACACCATAGTTAGGAATAAAGCTAGCCTGCCTCCAAAGACTAGCTTGACAACAGGGAGGATCAGGTTGCGTCTGATTCTCTCAATAGAATTAGAACCCCTCGAGACCACACAGGTCCTCAACCATATCATCAGAAACACAGCCAGGATTGTAGAAGCATGAAAAATAATAAAAAAAGATCCATGCGGCCAGGGAGCCCCATGCGGCTCAGAGAGTTCATGCGGCTCAAGTATCCATGCGGATCAAGGATCTATGCGGCTCATACAAAGCTCTATGCGGCTCAGAGAGAAGCCACGTGGCCTGCAAACAGCTCTCCCATTTGTCCTTTACTATATTAAATGCCTTGACGGCTGACAGCTCTGACAAGGTGACAGTCTTGACACAAAGATATCATTATGACTCCCTCATGATGACAGACTCCTTGGGAAGCGAAGAAAATCTCTGACACGATCTCCCGAGGTTCAAAAACTGTCATGCGGCCTTGACACGTGGACAGTCGTATGCGGCCCAAGCGGAGGCTCTCCCATACGACTTATGAAGATTAGTCCCATGCGGCTCACTAAGACTATCTTCATGCGGCTCATGAAGACTAGTCCCATGCGGCTCACTAAGACTATCTTCACGCGGCTCATGAAGACTAGCCCCATGCGGCTCATGAAGACTAGCCCCATGCGGCTCACGAAGACCAGCCCCATGCAGCTCACGAGGACTATCTCCGTACGGTTCACGAAGAAGGCACCTGTAACACCCAGTTTTTTGAAATTGGGGTATTTTTGAAAATTTATTATTTTTATTATTTATTAATGGTGTTTTAGTCATGATATGATTTTTGGTGATTATTAGTGTAATTAAAATTATTTCTAAGTCATGACTTATGACTTTGTGACTTTACTAGTATAACCCTAGTGTAAACCCTAGAGATTTCATAACCTAGAGACTACCATGACCATGTAAGCCTAACCAAGTGATTAGGATACCATTTTAGCACTTTTTAGCCTAAAGGGTATTTTGGTAATTTACTAGATTTTATTTGGAATTATGTGTTTTTAATATTATTTAATTATTGTTAAGTACCATGATTAGTCCCTAACCTCTTACCCTAATCTAGAGATTAGCTACTAACCTAAAAGCTTGAGGATGGATTATTAGTCAAGGGTTAAAGTAATGTAAATATCTTAGAATGCCTTTATTGACTTTTTGCTTAAAACCCTCAAAATATCTCAACCTTGGCACCAAAGTCTTTGCCTTCTCCTTGAAGGAAGGCCAAGGACACCCCCCCTTGCCATGGCCGGCCAAGGGTACCCCCTAGCACTACCCCCTTCCTATATTAACCTATCATTCCATTCATGATCAAATTTACATGAATTTTAAACCTAGAAATTCCATTTCCTTCACAAGACCATAACTTGATCATTCTTGAGCCAAATCACCTCTAGTTTCTTGCATTGGACTCCCCTACACTAGAGGATACTAGTTAGGGCCTGCTATCAAGGATTTGTAGAGCTTTGGGCATCACCAAGGGAAGTGAACACCCCCCTATTCTAGGCTTTTTCATTAATTTTGCACAAATAGGTAAATGCCCTCAAACCTAGTTAATACTCTGTTTTTTCTTCATAAATGCATGCATATAGGTCTACCCTAACTGTGGGTCAAGTTTGGCGAAATTTAGGGTTGGTTTGGTGTCCGTATCAGACACGTATCCTAGGCTATTAAACCTTGTTTGATGAAATGCCTGTGTGAATAAAATGTTTTTAATTTCAAAAACTAATTGAAAGGAAAATTAGGTCTTGTATTGTAGATCAGGAATCCTGAGGACTGAGTCGAAGATTTGGTGTCCTCGTGTCCAAAACGGACACGCACATACACGTGCAGACACGGTGGCAGTGCCCTGCTGCCACGCGTGTAGTGCTCACTGCACAGGCCATTAGAAATCACCAAATTTGGTGTGGGACTCGGGGTAGTGACTGACAAGTCACTCCCCAAGTTTCAAGACTCCTAGTGTCGTGTCGGACACAGAATTTGGCATGCACTGATTTTGAACTGTACTGTGCGCACGAATTTTTCCCTTCTGATACGCGCTTTGCGCGTGGACACGCGACTTCGTGGACACGACTCAGGCACCTAGACACATACCCTGACACCCCACCTAGCTACTGACATGAACATGACACTTTTGGTTGGACACACGAGTCCCTAGACTAGTCGACACGCGTGCACGACGCTGTGTACGTATGTGTGTGTCTGTGTTTACCCGATTGGGTTTTGTGAGTCGTGGACACGTCAAATTGTGTCGTGGTGTCATGTCAGGCACCTAGGACACTAGAGGACACTTGGGGCATCAATTACCAACCCTTGGGTTCGAGCCTTAGCTCAGTTTTGTGTGTGTAAATGGGTTTGCCCATTTTACCTATGCACAGTGACATGTTTCCAGATTTTGGAATAATTCCCAGTTTTCTAAAACGAATTTCAAACCTATTTTTGTTATGATTTATACATGTATTTGTATATTTTCAGTGTATGTATACGTAGTATATATGTATGTGTGTGTGTATGTGAGATTTGAGGATATATATGTGTATATATGTAGTTATGTATATATATACATATATATGTATATATGTGTACTGTGTAGGGGTGTGTGTGTGTTATTTCTGGGATTCCAGAAATCTGGAACCCCCCTCCTGTGTCAGTTTCAGTCTCTCTCTCTCTCTCTTGTTCACTCTATATCCCTCTCACTCTCTTACATCTCTCTCTCTCTATTTTCCTCTCTCTCTCTCTCTCTCTCTATATATATATATATATATATATATATATATATATATATATATATATATATATGTTATATTATATATAGTTATATATTGGTATATATAGTTGAGGGTATATATGGGTTTATATATATATATATAAAAATGTATATATATGTATATATGTTAGCTATCTATATGTATATATATTATGTATATATGTGGGTACTATATATATATTTGGGTACTATATATATATATATATATATATATATATATATATATATATATATATATATATATATATATATATATATATATATATATATATATATATATGTATTGATATGGTTAGGTATAGTTGAATATATATATATATATATATGTATAGATATGGGTAGGTTCATATTTTATATAGATATAGATACCTATATAAGGTATCCTAGATACATGGGCCTATGGCCTATGGTTAGTAGGTTTAGACTTGACCAATAGGTCTAGTAGACCTAGTTTAACTAGCAAATTAACCCTTGTCGACCATTGTTGACCAAAGTCAACTATAGGTCAACATTGACCTAGAAATGGCTTGGATGAACATAGAGGGACTAGTTGACTAAAGTTTGACTAAACCCTAACTAGATGATTAGGTTAACCATATGGATTATGAGGATAGTCCTATGTAGATTAAGATATGTATGGGGTTAAGTGGAATACTTAAGAGTTGTGTCATGATTTGTGTTAGCCTTAGAGATTGACTAGAAGTTGACCATTAGTCAAGATTGACCTAATTACCTTGTTGACTAGTCCTTGTTTGACCAAAACCTTAGTTAGTCTAAATTTGACCTATACTTAACCTAGATTAGATTAGTTTGACCTTGTTTGACCTTATTTGACTTAGTTTGATTTTCTGTGACCTAGTATGACTTCCTGTGACCTAGTTTGACTATTAGAGTTGACTTTTGACCAGATTGACCTAGAATCATGTAGTATACATTATATACTCTATTTTTACCATTTTGGATATATTATGACTTGTATTGCTCTGATTAGGAGCCATACACCTCTCCTCAGGCAGTACATCCTCTTCAGACATTCAGTTATCAGGCGCGTACATTCTCTGACCGTTTCATACTTGCCAGGATTTATATTCTTGCTCTAGATTACTTTACTTGATGCTGACACGATTGTTATCATGGATTGGTACTATATTGATCTTTTCATGAGATGTTATCCCCCTCGGGAGCATCAGATACAGCATATTTGTGCGTTTCACGAATCATCATGTATCTCTATGCTTCCATAGATTCACGAATCGCTTGTGACTCATGTACTCTCATGTTCACAGAGCCTCTCATGAATCACCCATTTATGGGCTTATCACGAATCTTAACATAACTTGAACGGATCCTTGTGTATTGATTGGGGATGGGGGAGTGGAAATAGTCATGTGGATATTACCCCAGTAGCTGTAGTCATGAATCACTCCTAGCTGTAGTCATGAATCTCCTATGCCATTCACATGTCTATATTTTATTCTGACTCACTAGTCACTGCTAGTTCTCTATTATAGTAGATATTTCATTACAGTTATCTTTTTTTACTACATGTATCTTCCTTCAACGTTTTCTGTATTTTACTCTATTGCATGCTTTATATTTTCTATCATACTATGCACTGCGTGAGATGTATTATGCTCGTTTCTGTCCTGACTGGACCTGTTGAAAATATTACAGAGGATGAGGATGAGGCCCTGGTGTCTACCTATTATGGAGCAGGACTAGATGATACTTATGTTGTGGACCCTCAGCAGGATCCACCTTCAGCTGAGGATGTTGCCCCAGTAGTCTAGGCTAGTTTAGCTAGTCAGTCTTTTTCATATTATCTTTTTGTCTCACATTCTGAGTTGTATTTTGAGATGTTGAGATGTATAGACTCTTAGACTTATATTGTATTTTGGGTTGACATTCCGGATGTTATGTTATCCTAGACACTTGGACTTATTTCATCTATGCTACTGTTCTCTTGAGTTACTGTCTATCTATCTATCTTTCATTTTTCTACCCTAGATGTGATTGAGATTGTTTTCTGTTATGTCACCTCCATTCAGAGAGTATATACTGTACAGGTATCTTTATATTGTTAGATGATTGACCTAGGACAGCGTTCTACCGCCGACACTGAGGCATAGGCTGGACGTACCCACTTCTCGTGCCCTTACTCTAGGGTGCGGGTCGTGACACATTTTAGTGGTGGCCCATGCAGGTCTCGAATTTATGTAGTGGTATTCGAACTATAGTACCACTACAGCCTGTGATAGAATTTGAGGAATAGGCTTAGAGAGAGTGGATACTCAATCACAATTAGGAAATTTCCATAGATTTGAACCTACTGACTTTTGTTCAAATTTGTATAATCTATTTCATATTGTCCTTGATACTATTATCCTTATACCGTTATTGACTTTCTTGTTGATCTATCTTCAGGATGGTGGAGACACGATCACAGCGTCTCGGTCCAGGTGACACCACTGAGAGGTCTGCCACCTCTCGTCCAGCTCACCAGGACCCGGGGACCACAGCTCCCCTTACTCCAGCTCATATGGGAGCTTCTGCCACATTTGGAGGTGCACCTCTACTTATTCGGGGGACCATCCCAGCTACCCCAGACATGCCTTCCCCGCAGTTTCGTCAGCCACAGTTTCAGCAGCACCAGCAGCAGTTCCAGCCGCCGATGCCATCTGGATTAGTGGATGCTGCACAGATGTTTTCATACTTCCAGCATTTCCTAGAGACGCAGCAGGCCCAGCAGCAGCGTCAGACAGCGGAGTTTACCAGGGGCATAGATGAGGCCCATCAACTGGCTAGAGCGACGGTGGAGAGGTTGGCTGTCCAGCCACAGGGAGGATTGGGACAGCCGCGGCAGCAGGGGATTTCGGGCATTCAGGAGTTCAAGAAGATGAACCCCAGGGACTTCTTGGGGACAGAGGGGATTCTTTATGCTGATGACTGGATTGAGCACATTGAGGAGATTTTTCGACTGGCGGAGATACTAGCCGGACTACAGATAGAGACAGCAGCCAGCCAGATACGGGATCTTGCCCGTACCTGGTATCAGACGGACCCGAGAGTAGGCACTCCAGGGCAGACATGGAGAGCTTTCAAGGAGCTCTTCAAGGGGAAGTTTTTCCCGGATCAGGCAGTCGGTGCCTTGGAGACCCAGTTCGAGAACCTGGTTCAGGGGAACCAGACTGTAGAGGAGTATTCCGGTGAGTTTTGCCGGTTGAGCAGATTTGTAGAGGGCCTTAGCGAGACAGCGAAGGCGAGGAGGTTCAGGAAGGGCTTGGTCAAGGAGGTCAAGTCCTTGACCAAGAGTGACAGGAATGCCACTTTTGAGGAGATTCTGGCAGGAGCGATGGCAGCTGAGGATGATCTTGAGCTGAAGCTCAAGAGGGGCCGCGATACACAGGGAGCCGGTAGCAGTGGAGGTCAGGCCAAGAGGCCTCACTATCAGCATCAGCAGAGGCAGCCACAGCAGTATTAGCAGCCGAGGCAGCAGCTTCAGGCCCCGAGACAGCAGACTACCAGTTGTCCCTACTGTAAGAAGCCGGGACATGGATGGGGAGAGTGCAGGAAGAGGTTGGGCTGGTGCCTACTATGTGGGGCAGCGGACCACCAGCTGAGGGAGTGTTCCCAGTATATAGGCAGAATAGCACAGGAAGCAGCACCAGGAGCAGGAGCCAAGGCTCCGGTAGGTCAGCAGAGGGGACCGTTACAGCCACAGCAGCAGAGATTTATGCAGTTTCAGCAACAGGATGGAAGAGGCCTGCAGGGGCGAGCTTACGTCATGACAGTTGAGGATGCTCAGGCAGTTGGCGATGTGCTTGCATGTTCTGTTCTTCTAAATTCCATTCCCACCTTGTTTCATTATATCTATCTTGAAATCCAATTCCATCTGCTCCTACCTGTTTCTTTATTAGTGATAAGTTTTGACCTGGTAGTTCTTTTGATTTTTGTCGATTATTTGTTTATTTCTTCATCTCTTACTTAGGAGTAGGAGTAGGAGTAGGAGTAGCTTTAGCTATTAATATAATTCTTGAATAACTTCTTTTGTTAAGAAATTTTTTTTCCTTAAATGAATTAATTTATGTGTTATACCTTTTGACTTAGAATTGATAGAGTAGCTCTGACCATAAAATGGTAACCCTTTTAGCCCTGTGATTTATTGTTTCCTTATCTTCCCAGTCTATACCCATGACCAGGACTGTCCCACTTAACCTGCCCCTTATACTACTATTGCATCACAATTTCCGATTCAATTTAGGCCATAGATTTTTCCCACTCTAAATTATGATCATCGTAGGCACATTACCGTGACTTTTAAATTAGGAGCACAAGACTAGTTGTATTCTTAAAACCGACTTCACATACATGACCTAGACATGACTCTCTACACCCATGACCTTGGTGTCCCACTCAGGCATACCATCGCGTGCTTCATTTGCTTAGTACGATTTCCCTGACCCGAGACTCCATCCTGATTTATCCTATGGAGTTACTTTTGATTTCGATTTGAATTAAGGACACCTTATGACCTAAAACTGCCAGCCAATTTTGGACATGACCCAGTATAGTCTACCACCCATATTTTACTTGTTGACCTTGTATGTTACTAGGTAGTAGCTTCGATCCTGATTGTTGGAGGTTTGACCTAGGAGGAGTATGACCATCTAAATTTCGAGGACGAAATTATTTTAAGGAGGGTAGACTTGTAACAC
>JANAVB010014203.1:130000-258120 GCA_029216955.1 Iris pallida
TTTATTGCTTAAATCTCGATGAACGACCCAGATCCAGTGATCCTTAGCCGTCGACTTTCAAGAATGGGCAATTATTGTAAACCCTAATGAGGCCCCCCACTCTTATATATAGCAGGGTGCCATTCCCTTGCGAAGACACACAGACCGATATACAGAAAAGATACAGAAATATAGAGAGAGAGACAGAGACACATAGAGACACAGAGAGACAGAGAGAGAGAGAGAGCCTGAAGAGAGAGCATTTCTTCATCAACGCCAAGCAAATCTTCTACAGAGCCAAGGCTGCACCCGATCGTCCAAGGAGTAAGGCAGAGCTGCCGTCGCTTTCCCGAGCCTCTATCGTCACCTCCCACAATCTAAAATAAACAATTGTACTTAGATTGCTGTACTTAGATTTTCGTCCCTAGGCTTTCTTTGTACAAGCGAGTTTGTATTGTGAAGTAAAAGTCCAGTCCTCCGATAATTGTTCTGTTCTTTTATATTTCATGGCAAACAAGGATGGCCTTATTGGACAAGAGTTGGAAATCTTGATAGAAATAGCTGAAGGTGTCGGTCTGGCTCCCGAATCTGTCACCGGAAGCTTTGCTCCTCTTGGCGCTTTGAACCTGAGCGACCACCTCTTCTTCAGTCTGAGGGCTCTGAGGGGTAATCTGGCCCGAGGCCCCAAGGTTGAACAGATAACTGATCCAAGCCTTGGTGTGGGGAAGGTTCCTATCAGAACTGTTATCCCTCTTCTTCGATATTTACTGACAAGTGCTATGATGACATAGCACTTCCCGGTAAACGGCAAGGAACCTGGGAAAGCTGCTCTAACTCCCCAAACTCCTCGTTCATGGGAGTATACTCCTCATAAACTTCGTCTCCCCAGGACAGCTTGGAGACGTCGTATATCTCATGGAGAGCGAGCCCCATCTCCCCAGCAGGTGTAAAAAAGGTCCCCGTACGACGGTTGTACATCTCGTGGAGTGCAATAAAGAGCCTCGTGTTCACAGGAAGACCATAACAGGTGCCCCTTATGGAATAGTAGAGGCCGAGCTGCTGCAAAGTATCCTGGTACACCGTCAGAATCCAGGATGTCAAGTTGACCCACGAAAGGGAACGATGCATCCAATTTAGCAGCGACAGTCTGCCCGTGGGATATGATCCTTTGCGAGCAATCTGGTTCAAGAAGGTGTCAGCTTCAGAGAACCGATTATTGGGCCTCAGCTCATTTATGAAACTGCTGGGGGCTAGTACGATAACAGAATAACTGACTGACTCCTTGGTCGCAACCTCCGACTGCACCCGTCTATTATAATAGATATTGCTTATGAAGACTCCCTGCCGGTCCTGAGTTATGGAATCCGTTATTCGCCGCTCGATGGGCACCATTTTAAAACCTGATAGGGAGAAATGGTGTTCCATCTGAGGAAGGTGAACCGCTATTCCGTTGGAAGTAAAATCCCAGCTCTCAGATACCTCCAGTATGCTTGGATTCGAGATAGTTAGAGCGTCTCCGAATAAGAATGCAGGCTTCAGATGAGTGTCCCCCAGTTTTTCGAAATTCATCATGCTGAGTAAGTAAAAGAATGATTGGCTCCTAATCTCCCTTAACCTGGCCTCAGGTTGACCTCGGATAATCTGAGTCGACACACGTTCAACTATCTGGTCAAATCTCACACCCAAAGCAGACTGGGAATACCCTATCAGGAGCTCCCCTGATGGAGCTGTAGGGAAGTTCACTGCAAGGAACAAAGAAGAAATATAGTTAGAAGAAAACAAAGTTTATTCTTCAGCTATGCGGCCAAGCCAAACAGAACCTATGCAACCTAGTTATGAGGGATACGCATGCGGCTTAAAAACATGAGATGCATATGCGGCCTAGTCAGGTGGAGCTTATGTGGTTCAGTTATATGACGTGCATGCGGCTCAGTCAGATGGAGCTTATGCGGTTCAGTTATGTGACGTGCATGCAGCTCGGTCATGAGACATCTATACGGTTCATTTATGTGGCGCTCATGCGGCTCTGTCATAAGGCATCCATACAGTTCGATGACGTTTATGCGGCTCAGTCCATGCGACCCTATCACACAGAACGCATACGGTCCAGTAAGATAGGATACGCACCGATTATGCCAAAGTATAGAGGCGATACATGACAAGCCTGCGCATAAAGCATGCGACATGGCCATTCAAATTTAAGTCATCATTCTCCCACCGTCCTTGCCCTTAATGGGGGGTTGCATGTTGAAATAAACGAGATGAGAGTCCGTAGCTCTCGATAGAGAGGCAAGTCCTGCCCTTTGGCCACAACACCAGTCGATTTGGAAGCTTTTGGAGCCATGGATGACTGGTACAGAAAGGATGACGAAGATGATGAAGACGAAGGAGAAGAAGTTGAAAGAGAAAATTCTCTCTCCACCGTATGACCCATATTTATAGGTCTTCAAAAGAGCGTAAACCGATAGACGCCACTTTGATTCTCGTATCCATTAAAAGATAATGATGACCCTTGAGATTCTATCCTTTATAACTGAAAAGGCAGCCCCAAATCCAAAACCAAATCAGAACAATAAATGCAGCAGTGACAGCTGGACAGCCTGGATGGGATCTCTCCATGACTTAAAATTTTCCTGCGGTTCGAAATTTCCCTGCGGCTCAAAATTTCCCTGCGGCTCGAAGTCTCTCCATGGCTCGAAGCCTCCCAACGGCTTGATATATCTCCATGCTTCTTATTCAAAGTATTCCAAATTTGCAATTTGAAAACTTTGAAGGGGGTCTTGTAGAAGCATGGAAAATATGGGGCTCATGCGGATCACATTTACAAAGCTTACCGCATGAGTACTTTGGGCCAAGTTGGTCCGCATAAGAAAGAGTCGCATAACAGACTCGGCATGCCACCTACGGTCGATCTTCACTGTCTCTGATTATATTAAAAAACCAAACTAATTTGGGCCGCTGAAGGAAGAGCTACTTATGCGGCCAAGCTGATCAGCCGCAGAAACCCCTCTGACAAAGCTGACAAACTCTGATAAAGCTGACAACTCTGTCAAAACTGACAACTCTGACACATCCTGACAAAAAGAAGATAAGACGTGACCTTTCAAAAAAAAATAAAAAAAATGACATGTCACCAGACATAGGGCCTACGTGCCTGAACCTAGGGCCCACGTATGTCATACGGCCAGAAGGATTGCGACCTGAGCCGCATGGGCCTTATGCGGCTCAATCTATGCGACCCAAAAAGTCTCCAAACTTTATGCGGCTAAGAGTGACTACGACCTGAGCCACATGAGCCTTATGCGGCCCAGAATGCAGGATCTATGCGGCTCAAAAGTCTCCAAGCTGCATGCGGACTGATGGCATTACTGGAGGGACACGTGGCTAAGGGAGACTGCGACCTGAGCCGCATGAGTCTTATGCAGCCCAGCATGGCCAAGCCCTAAAAGACCTATGCGGCCCGAAATGGCCCAAGCAGATTGATCCTATTCTGCGATAGGACATGTGGCAGGTTGACCAAGTCTCAACCACCCAGATTTGCTGTAAAAAAATCTCAACAAATCACCAGCTGGCAGCCAAAGAGCAAGTCTTCGTGTGTTGTTTCAGCCACGTGGCCACGTGGCCATCTATGCGGCTCAAAATATCCATCACTATAAATAGCCGGGTACCACACCCATGCAAAAGGCTGGCAATTTTCTTAAGAGCAAAGACAGTGTCTGATAGTCCAAGGTGTAAGGCAGAGTTCCTACACTTCTCCCGAGCCTCCACCTTCACCCTCCAGAATCAAAACAAATTGTACTTAGATTGTTTCATAGGATTTCTTTCTAGGCTCTCTGTTGTACTTTCAAAGTTTGTAATCAATATATAGTTTCTCTGTTGTTCTTGTGTTGATAATCAATGGCAAACAGTAACGGTACGTCGGTGAAGTCATTAAATTACCGACGTATGAATGCGTCGGTAAGCGTCGGTAAAAGCGACAATTAGCGACGTTTTTCGTGTTAGCGACTAGGCTTTCCATGACAACCATAAAACATAGCTAAATACGTCGAAAATTTGACTTAACAACGTTTTCATCCATTTTAGCGACGTTTTTGGGAGTCGCTAAAAGGTGATATTCTGGTTGTGTGGGTCAGTAGGAGTGATATCCTAATGATGGACTCAGTGCTACCGACAGAATCTCAAGAACCTCATAGAAGCTCACCTACAAAGCCTCATTGATGTTGATTTAAGATAGAGGAGGAGGCGTTCATAGTGGCACCACTTGCCATGGTGGAGCCAAAAGCTATTTGGGAGGCTACTTTGGAATCGAACACGACTAGATTCCATGAGAAGAAACTAGTTCCATTAAAACAAATAGATTTTTAAGGTCAAGCAAAAAGAAGATGATAGCATTGATCGCTATAAGGTACGCTTGGTGGTGAAGGGGTTGACCTAGTAGGAGTGGGTAGACTACAAGGATGCATTTTATCATGTGGTGAGAATCGTGTCCATTTGCTTCATCCTTGCAATCATCACGTATCTCGATCATAGCTTGTTCAAATAAACGTTAAGACTGCTTTTCTCTAAGATGAGATAGATGAGGATATCTGTATAGACTAACCTACTAATTTTGAGGCCTAGGGATTTATGGGCAAAGTATGCAAACTCACAAATCCATCTACTACCAGAAACAAACATCCAGTCAATGGCACATCCGGTTTGATCGAGCCATTACATCGTATGATTTCACCATGATCGAACAAGACCACTGTGTTTATATAAAACGATATGACCAAAGCTTCATGATCTTACCATATATGTTGACTACATATTATTGAATAAAAATAATATAGAGATGATTGATGCCACCAGAGGGTGGTTGTCCTCTACTTTTGTAATGATGTGGGCAATTCGAGTTATGTTCACGGGATTTAGATCCCAAGAATTATTCTAAGAAGATCTTTGCCTGTCTCCTGAGACATACATGAAGAAGATCTTAGAGCAATTAGATATGAAAAACCACAAGCCCATTAGATATTTAGTTGCTTTCAGATATGCTGAGCATAGAACAATATCATGAAACTTTGTAAGAAAATAAATCAATAGAGAATATTCCCTATACTAGCCCTATCTAGAGCCTGATGTATGTTATGAATTGTAGTCGCCTCGAAATAGCCTTCATAGTATGACTTATGAGTTGCTACCAGGTGAATCCTTCACTACCATAATAAGTAAACTCAGCGAAGAAATTAGCGAGCCTGAAGAGAACGTCGCCAACATTTTGCACATCAGCGAAGATTGTAAAAAATGTCGCAAGATGTCACTGTTTGCGACATTCAACGACGGTTTACGACTACGGTAATTTAATGAAAAAATAAGTCACGAAATAGTCGGTGAACATCGCTATAGTTTTTGCAATAACGACGTTAGCGGCTCCAAATTTATTATGTCGTAATATATTAAATAATAGCGACGTCTATTTTGGATGTCGCTAAATTATTTGATATAGGGCTCTAGTGCTGGTTCGAGTTTTATTTTTCATCCCAAAATCTTATTTGCCGCCTCCTTCCCCTCCCTCTCCCCCGACCTCTTCGTCCACGAGCCCCGATGAGCCCTCGAGCCCCCGGCAACACCAGACCCCTCGACGACCCCCCGAGCATCCGGTGACCCCCAACCCCCGATCCCCTAAGGGACTCCCCGATGACCCCCAGCCTCTTCTCCTTCCCAGCTGCTCCCCTCCGACGTGGTGCTCCGTCGTCAACCCCTTCCTCAAGTCCTCCTCCTATTTTCCTCCGCACTAGGTAAACTGTAACCCTCTTTCGGACACAACAGGACCCACACACACACAGAGGACATAACCACGACACTTTATAACACACAGACACAACCCTAACCCTGACATGCAGACCCAGACACATAGATACACACATAGAGGACACAAACAGAACAATTTGAGACACACACAGACACAACCCTAACCCTGACACGTGGACTAGGACAGATGGACACACAGACTGTAGATTTTTAGTAAGAATTTATATGTATATTCTCTATTTGATATATTTGTGTACTACTAAGTGATTTATACACATTCCTATATGTAATGCCTAAAAAAAGATATGTAATACCTCCTATTCATATATGAAATGCACATTCATATTTGTGTACTACTAAGTGATTTATACACCTTCATATATGATATGCACATGTATATGAGTTTAGTATTCAAATTATATTTGTAGTCGTATTCATATCTACTCTAAGAAGAAGAAAGAAGGTGAGAAAAATGGGATGTTACAATAAATTCATGGTGGATACAGATAAAGAGTATAGATCATTTAGATACTTAAACCAATAAACATATATGATACCGAATACTAATACATATGACGGGTCCTAAATTTAGGCTATCTAAGGAAGATACGAAACATACGTATCCATCTAAGTATATATGTATCTATATTTATATTTTGATACCAAGATACTAAAGAGTATCGTAGTACATAGTGTGTATAGAGTGAGTATCCTAAAAGTATATAAGATATTTAGGAATTGGGTAATTGTCAAGGTAAGTTTGAGATTTATATAAAAGTATCTAGAGTGTATAGAGTGAGTATCCTATAAGATACTGTATGGTGTCAAGTGTAGGTATGATTGGTATAATATTAAGATACAAGTAAGTATCTTGAGTATATGAGTGTCCACATTTTCCTTGTGAGTCACATCTCTCAAAGAAAAATTTATTTCTACAAGCCTTTTGAGGTTATTACAGTTTCTACCTGAAAATGGCTAAGAACGAATGACCTAATATCTAGAAAGACTTGTGCTGAGAAAGACCTCTGAATATTTCGTTCTTATTTTTTTCCAGTATAACTCTAATAGACTCAAAAGGCTAGTAGAATTAAAATTTCCTTGTAGATAATAGCTCGTGAGGGATACGTGATGACACCTATATCCTCAAATCGGAGTTTTCCATATGTCAACTAGGTTTAGAGATAATAGATACATATATAAGGGTATAGAAATATACAGTTATATAAGTAGGTATAAATATTTGTTGGTTGTCAAGAGTGAGTGGCATAGAGTGTATGTTGATACCAAGATACCAAGTGTCAAGTATGTTGGTACCAAGATACCAAATACCTAGAGAAGGCGTCAACACCTATGTTTATATCAGAGTCGAGAGGGTCAAGTGTTATCAACACGTGTTTATATTGGACATTTTGAGGTCAAGTGTTCCTTGTGGGCTCACAAGAAAGACATGATGACAAAGATATCATTTTTCCTTATGTTAAGTGTCCGTGTCAGCCCGAAGTCAAGTGTCCATGTCAGTCATTCTCTGAAAAAGTAAATTTACATCTGTAAGCCTTTTTAAGGCTTTTAGAGTTAAACAATTTTCTCAAAAATAGAAGAAAAGATAAAGAATGAAAGGAGTAAAAAACATAAAAAAAAACAAAGAACCAAAAATCCTAATTTTTTTTATAATACTAGGCCTTTTCTAGTATTTTTTAGAAATCCAGTATAACTCTGAAAACCTTAAAATTCTTGCTGAAGCAGTCTTTTTTGAAGAGAATGATTGACATTGAACATGTGATAACACTTATTTAGTAGGGTTTGAAATCGGAGTTGTCCACATGTCTACTAGTTTTCGGATAGTCACGCATTATAAAATGGATATACTCATGAATCATGATATGCATACTTACGTATCAGGACTCGGATAGTCACGCATCAATAAGAGTTGTTTTTGATGAACATGTGTATCCATCTTTGCATACATTTGGACAATATTATCATGCTCCAGAACTAGAATACTTGAGAGCGGGAGACAGACACAGCCAGCTACGTACATTGAAGTGCAACCCACCTCGTAATATGGTCACGGCTGTCTAGATGCATGAGGGTTTATCTACAAGCCATCAGTCTCTTATGGTCAAGAATGTAATGCCCCAGTACCAAAATACTTAGGATGAAGTGCGTAGACATGCCAGCTGTATACATACGAAGTATACTCTAATGTATGGAACCCCCGTATGTATACATAAGCTGTAAGAGAATAATAATATAAATCAACTATGAATTTTGTCATTTATAAATGCAGTTGGGCGGAGACAAATCCACTACCAACTATTTTAAAAGAGAGAAATATACAAGAAAATAATAGATGAAAATGACAAGACGAACCAAGGGCAATCATCTTCGAAGGATTGGAGAAGATCACGGCCTTGGCTAGAACACCTGTAAAAAGTCACAAAGCACACACCTGGAGAGATAACCAGGTCCTCAGAGGGACGTAACAAGATACAGAAAGAACATGCCATAATAAACTGAATATATAAAATGTCACAAGCCACAAGTAAAGCAAAATAGTCCCAATCGTAACAAGATCCAATACCTCATTGTCACGCCCCAGAACCAAATACTGAGGAGCGGGGGCGGACATAGCCAGCTACGTATAACGGAACGGCAACTATCCCACTATACGGTCACGGCTGTCTAGCTATGTGAGGGTACTCTACAAACTATCAGTCTCTTAAGGTCATAAATTATCCTATTGTCTCAACCTCATCCAACTAATAATAATCACAAGATATCAGATCTCCAAATATACAATTGTAAGGCGTCCCAGATATTACATATCCAGATGATCATGAAGCTAGTCGTTACAAAATGTGAGGACTAGCGAGAGTTCAGTCATACATGATCAACCCCCGGGGCTTGTCAATCATGTTACAGCCCGTAGGCAGACAGTAAGTAAGTACAATCGAGCTAACACTTGCTCGTCGGCTAAACGCCTCAAAAGAATAATTTATAATATTACAGTGGAAGAACAAAAGAAACCCACTCGATGCCCTGGTTACGCCTGGTGACCACCATCGGGCTGGAAGACAGGTAGATCCTTTGCTGCTGCTCCGGTATCTGGCCATACAAAACCAGCTGGGTCAGACCCCAGAAAAAGCAAGTACCACAAAGGAGGTCACGAAATAAGAACAAAAGCCAGCAATCAGCACAATAATAATAAGGTAATAAAGACAGGAATTTAAGAAAAGCATGATGGCTAATTATAAAAAAACAATCTTGCATAGAATCACTAAAAGACACGACATATGGAAAAGCATGTCAGGATGATATACGATGAAAGAACCATGGGACTATTCAGATAGCTAGGTTACAACCCGTAAACCAAACAAGGACCGGGGTTGTAACCCTTCGTCTGAACGGAACTTGGATTCTCCCACCATTTATCGGCAAGATAAATATAAGAAATCAGGTTAAGTAACAATCTGGAGTGACAATCATTATAGTGACAATCTGGAGTGACAATCATTATAGTGACAATCTGGAGTGACAATTATTATAGTGACAATCTGGAGTGACAATCATTATAGTGACAATCTGGAGTGACAATCATTATAGTGACAATCTGGAGTGACAATCATTATAGTGACAATCTGGAGTGACAATCATTATAGTGACAATCTTACAATCAATCAATTCTAGACAATACTATACTGGACCAGACCCCATCCAAGCAATCACGGCCAGTCATTGCCTACGGCTTTCTATATTAACTAACTAGGGTTATCACAATCCTAGTTACTAGCAAGATGCAATGAGAATTCCAAGTCCGGTTACCTGTTTGTTACTACCTGAGTGATCCCAGCAAGAAAAGGAAAAGATAGCAGGATATAGCAGACACACTGTAGTAAGATACATGTGTCCTAAGGTACCACACTCGACGGCGGGCTGGAAGTGCGCTCATCTCGACGGATAGCAACAAATCCCAAGTATATATATATAAGGCCGGGACCAAAGGGGCTACAGGTAACTGGTGATTTCTCCATAAACTAATTGATCCATCTAGTCATTAACCTAGTCAGATTCAGTATGAATCCCTGACCGTGGGAAACCAGGGATTCATGTCCTAGACATGATGCGAGACAAGACTGGTGGATTTAACAAGCAAGCAAGAAAGAACTACCCACGGTGTCAAGGCAAGTCAGGTTAATTATCAGGTTATGTCAAGTCAGGAGTGCGCCGCCACGGGCCACTATCAAGTTATCAAGATAAATCATGTCAGGATACTTGTCAGAAGTGTGCCACGACGGGCCATTATCATGTCAGGTTGGTCATGTCAGGAGTGCACCACTACGGGTCACTGTCGTGTTATGCTAGTTCCTGGTCATACCATGCCATGTACAACAGTCCTTCCAAACATATTAAGTAAAATCAAGTTCATGACAAAAGGCGTAAGGATATAAAATGGACATAAAATATCTAATAAAATATCAAGATACAGGACTTATAGAAAAGCTAAGCTTAAAGGAATAAAAACCAGAATTCCAAGAGCCAATGGATTAAGCAAGGGGTCAAGGGGCAGCATACGTGCAAAAGCACGCACGCTAGGGAGAGAGCAGCGTGCGTACAAAAAGCACGCACACAAGGCTCGCTCAAGTTTGCGTACCAAGGCACGCTCAAGTCTGCGTACCAAGGCACACTCAAGGGAGCAGCGTACGTGAAAGTCACGCACGCAGGGGAAGCTGCGTACACGAAAAGTCACGCACGCTCCAGGGAAGCAGCGTTCATGAAAAGTCACGCACGCTACAGGGAAGCAGTGTACGTGAAAAGTCACGCACACTCAAGGGGAGCAGTGTACGTGAAAAGTCACGCACACTGAGAGAGCAGCGTAGGTGAAAAGTCACGCACGCTACAGGGAGCAGCGTAGGTAAAAAGTCACGTACGCTCAAGGGAAGCAGCGTTCATGAAAAGTCACACACGCTACAGGAAAGCAGCATTCATGAAAAGTTACGCACGCTACAGGGAAGCAGCGTTCATGAAAAGTCACGCACGCTATAGGGAAGCAGCGTACATGAAAAGTCACGCACACTCAAGGGGAGCAGTGTACGTGAAAAGTCACGCACACTCAAGGGGAGCAGCGTAGGTGAAAAGTCACGCACGCTCAAGGGAGCAGCATAGGTGAAAATTCACGCACGCTACAGGGAGCAGCGTAGGTGAAAAGTCACGCACGCTCAAGGAAGCTGCGTACGTGAAAAGTCACGCACGCTGAGAGAGCAGCGTGGGCAAAAGTCACACGCGCTGAGAGAGACACGCTTCTAATAGGAAGCGTACCCAAGTCTGCGTGCGCACGCTACAGAGCGCGCGCAGCTCAGTGTGCGTAAGCTAAACAGCTCTGCACACTGCTCACTGTCTTCTCCAAACAGCAAAAACACCATGGATGAACCCAAGGCTTCAAAGCATCATAACTTGGCCATCCGAACTCCAAATCCATATTTCCAAAGTTCCAACTTGGGTAGAATTGAATGCTCTTCCACTTGGAAACATCAAAACTCATAAAAAACCAACTAAAATAGATCAAAACATGCAAAAATCCAAAAATAGGAAGACTTAGATCTAGAACAAGGGAGACTCCAAATCACAAAATGCCAAGAACTAATATTGATCACCGTGTCCTAAACTAGCAAATGGACAAATAAAATGGTGTTCTCATTTGGTGGGAAGATGCACTTGCCTAGGGTTGGGAGAGTTATGGAGGAAGGAGAAGAAGAAAAAGAAGGAAATTATTGGTGGAAGTTATGAGGAGAGAGAGTGGTAGGTGGGGATTATAAAGAGGGGGAGTTATGGTAGGTTGAGGGTGGAGTGTAGGTTAAGGTGATCCAATACCAAATAAACCAAACCAAACAACCCAATCCAAACCAACCCAATTAAAACCGAACCATGACAAAACCCAAAATACGAGAAATACCGAAATTCCACAAGTCGAGAAAAATAAAAATATATGCCAAAATCCAGATACGAATATAAATACGAAATACGGGAAATACGAAAAAATAAGGGTGACAACTCTACCCACCTTAAAAGAATTCCATCCTCGAAATTTAATCAAGGGGCTAGAGATTGTCACGACAAGCTATACTAAGCACAGGCAAGCTAGACTAAGCAATTCAATCATACAATCATACAATGCAAGTAAGGAAGGGAAAACGTAAGGCATAAGGAAGACATTACACCTCACGAGTCAAACAAGTAGGGATAACGTGATCGGATAGCATCCTCACACTCCCACGTTTGACTCTCCCAAGGAGCGATGAACGCAAGCGACATGAACTAAACTGATAGTCTTACACTTGAGGTCTCTCCCCTTGGTCAAACAGGGACACGGGCCTATCCTCATACGAAAAGGTTGGTACTAATAACCAGTTTCGAATGACCTAGGATATGGCTCGGGTCCGGGATGTACCGTTGTAATTAGGATACATGAAATACGTCATATATCCCGCATAATGACGGTAGAAAAGCAAGATGAGAGGACACATATACCTCTCGGTCGATTCTGAACCTGAGCCTGGGCTAGGGCAAACTGCCGCGGGTTCTGTTGCTGGAAAGTCTGGGCCTGAGTCGGCAATGGCCTCGGAAATGGGAACTGCTGTTGCTGGTGAACTGGAGCTGGTACTGGTGCTGGTGCTGGTCCCCTAACCGAGGGACTAGATACTGTCGATGCTAAATCAACTCTGAAAGGGCAGGACCCTACCCTATGATCCGATGCTCCACACAATAAATACAATCCCAACGCCTTACGACACTCCGCTACCACATGTCCAGGCTTTCCACAATAAGAACAGCCTACGGCGGAAGACTGTGCTTGCTTATGTTTCTGCTGAGGGTACGTCGGGGTCGAGTACTGGACCGACGTAACTGAGGTTGCTTGCCTCGGAGTTCCAATAGTCAAAGCCCTAGCTGCCGGGGCTGGTGCTGAAGACTGATTTATCTGACTATGGGACCGCTTCCGACCTCCAGTCCTGTCCACTATTCTTTGGGAGGTATACTCGTGCCTCCTTACTACTCGCAACACCGCATCATAGGTCTGATGCTCAAACTGTTCTACTGCCAATATAATCTCTAGGTGAAGTCCCTGCTGGAACCTCTGCGCTCTGTCAAACTCGGTTGCCACCAAGGTGGAAGCAAACCGACTGAGTCTGGAAAACTCGACCGCATATCCGTCGACCGTCCTCCCCATCTGCTTAAGATTACTGAACCTGGTCTGCAAGTCATACCGAGCCACTGCATCATAATACTTGGTCTGGAACTTTTCGCTGAACACTGTCCAGGGGACAGGTGTTGTCAATCCCACTGCTTGTGCGGCCCACCAACTGCGGGCTAGATCCAATAACTGTAGGCGCACCACAGCCACCTTCTCTTCTTCTGGAGTCTTCGCGGCTTCGAGAATCACCTCTATATCTTGTAGCCAAGCATCGACGGCAATGGCATCCTCGTTGCCATCGAAGAATGGAGGGTTCAGACGCTTAAAACTGTTGACCGCACTGTTCCCTCGGGGCCCACTTCTATTCAGAGCATCTTCCACTGCCTGGTGCAAGGCATCGCCTCTACGATCTTGGAAAGCTAACAATAATCTGATGAGACCCACCAAAGTGCCATCATCAGGATCTGCAGGCTGGACTGGCTGAACTGGCGGCTCTCCTCCAGTAGGTACGACTCAGGAGGCTGCTCCTGAGTGCTGGGCCTGATCTTCTGGTTGCTGCTGGTCCACGGGAGGTGCTCTTCCTTGCTGATCGGCAGGGTCAGGTGCAGTGCCGCTGAGGAAGACGACACAGGGAAACAATAAGGAAGGACCAGGACAGATCAACGATACAAGCATGTAATCAGGGTAAGAATTTCAAGAATTTGAAAATACGGGCGGAGATCAAGGGCGAATACTGATTGAGACATCTATTCGGTAAACCCTCACATTTCTTGATTGACAAGACCTGCATGGGCCACCACTTAAACCGTGTCACGCCCCAGAACCAAATACTGAGGAGCGGGGGCGGACATAGCCAGCTACGTATAACGGAACGGCAACCATCCCACTATACGGTCACGGCTGTCTAGCTATGTGAGGGTACTCTACAAACCATTAGTCTCTTAAGGTCATAAATTATCCTATTGTCTTAATCTCATCCAACTAATAATAATCACAAGATATCAGATCTCAAAATATACAATTGTAAGGCGTCCCAAACATTACATATCCAGATGATCATGAAGCTAGTCGTTACAAAATATGAGGACTAGCGAGAGTTCAGTCATACATGATCAACCCCCGGGGCTTGTCAATCATGTTATAGCCCGTAGGCAGACAGTAAGTAAGTACAATCGAGCTAACACTTGCTCGTCGGCTAAACGCCTCAAAAGAATAATTTACAATATTACAGTGGGAGAACAAAAAAAACCCACTCGATGCCCTGGTTATGCCTGGTGACCACCATCGGGCTGGAAGACAGGTAGATCCTTTGCTGCTGCTCCGGTATCTGGCCATACAAAACCAGCTGGGTCAGACCCCAGAAAGAGCAAGTGCCACAAAGGAGGCCACGAAATAAGAACAAAAGCCAGCAATCAGCACAAAAATAATAAGGTAATAAAGACAGGAATTTAAGAAAAGCATGAGGGGTAATTATAAAAAAAACAATCTTGCATAGAATTACTAAAAGACAGGACATATAGAAAAGCATGTCAGGATGATATACGATGAGAGAACCATGGGACTATTCAGATAGCTAGGTTACAACCCGTAAACCAAACAAGGACCGGGGTTGTAACCCTTCGTCTGAACGGAACTTGGATTCTCCCACCATTTATCGGCAAGATAAATATAAAAAATCAGGTTAAGTAACAATCTGGAGTGACAATCATTATAGTGACAATCTGGAGTGACAATCATTATAGTGACAATCTGGAGTGACAATCATTATAGTGACAATCTGGAGTGACAATCATTATAGTGACAATCTGGAGTGACAATCATTATAGTGACAATCTGGAGTGACAATCATTATAGTGACAATCTGGAGTGACAATCATTATAGTGACAATCTGGAGTGACAATCATTATAGTGACAATCTTACAATCAATCAATTCTAGACAATACTATATTGGACCAGACCCCATACAAGCAATCATGGCCAGTCATTGCCTACGGCTTTCTACATTAACTAACTAGGGTTATCACAATCCTAGTTACTAGCAAGATGCAATGAGAATTCCAAGTCCGGTTACCTGTTTGTTACTATCTGAGTGATAACAACAAGAAAAGGAAAAGATAGCAGGATATAGCAGACACACTGTAGTAAGATACATGTGTCCTAAGGTACCACACTCGACGGCGGGCTGGAAGTGCGCTCATCTCGACGGATAGCAACAAATCCCAAGTATATATATATATAAGGCCGGGACCAAAGGGGCAACAGGTAACTGGGGATTTTTCTATGAACTAATTGATCCATCTAGTCATTAACCTAGTCAGATTCAGTATGAATCCCTGACCGTGGGAAACCAGGGATTCATGTCCTAGACATGATACGAGACAAGACTGGTGGATTTAACAAGCAAGCAAGAAAGAACTACCCACGGTGTCAAGGCAAGTCAGGTTAATTATCAGGTCATGTCAAGTTAGGAGTGCGCCGCCACGGGCCACTATCAAGTTATCAAGATAAATCATGTCAGGATGCTTGTCAGAAGTGTGCCACGACGGGCCATTATCATGTCAGGTTGGTTATGTCAGGAGTGCACCACTACGGGTCACTGTCGTATTATGCTAGTTCCTGGTCATACCATGCCATGTACAATAGTCCTTCCAAACATATTAAGTAAAATCAAGTTCATGACAAAAGGTGTAAGGATATAAAATGGACATAAAATATCTAATAAAATATCAAGATACAGGACTTATAAAAAAGCCAAGCTTAAAGGAATAAAAACCAGAATTCCAAGAGCCAATGGATTAAGTAACACGCTAGGGAGAGAGCAGCGTACGTACAAAAAGCACGCACGCAAGGCTCGCTCAAGTCTGCGTACCAAGGCACGCTCAAGTCTGCGTACCAAGGCACACTCAAGGGAGCAGCGTACGTGAAAGTCATGCACGCAGGGGGAGCTGCATATGCGAAAAGTCACGCACGCTCCAGGGAAGCAGCGTTCATGAAAAGTCACGCACGCTACGGGAAAGCAGTGTACGTGAAAAGTCACGCACACTCAAGGGGAGCAGTGTACGTGAAAAGTCACGCACACTGAGAGAGCAGCATAGGTGAAAAGTCACGCACGCTACAGGGAGCAGCGTAGGTGAAAAGTCACGCACGTTCAAGGGAAGCAGCGTTCATGAAAAGTCACGCACGCTACAGGGAAGCAACGTTCATGAAAGGTCACGCACGCTACAGGGAAGCAGCGTTCATGAAAAGTCACACACGCTACAGGGAAACAGCGTACATGAAAAGTCACGCACACTCAAGGGGAGCAGTGTACGTGAAAAGTCATACACACTCAAGGGGAGCAGCATAGGTGAAAAGTCACGCACGCTCAAGGGAGCAGCGTAGGTAAAAATTCACGCACGCTACAGGGAGCAGCGTAGGTGAAAAGTCACGCACGCTCAAGGAAGCTGCGTACGTGAAAAGTCACGCACGCTGAGAGAGCAGCGTGGGCGAAAGTCACGCACGCTGAGAGAGACACGCTTCCAACAGGAAGCGTACCCAAGTCTGCGTGCGCACGCTAAATAGCGTGCGCAGCTCAGTGTGCGTAAGCTAAACAGCTCTACACACTGCTCACTGTCTTCTCCAAACAGCAAGAACACCATTGATGAACCCAAGGCTTCAAAGCATCATAACTTGGCCATCCGAACTCCAAATCCAGATTTCCAAAGTTCCAACTTGGGTAGAATTGAATGCTCTTCCACTTGGAAACATCAAAACTCATAGAAAACCAACTAAAATAGATCAAAACATGCAAAAATCCGAAAATAGGAAGACTTAGATCTAGAACAAGGGAGACTCCAAATCACAAAATGCCAAGAACTAATGTTGATCACCATGTCCTAAACTAACAAATGGACAAATAAAATGGTGTTCTCATTTGGTGGCAAGATGCACTTGCCTAGGGTTGGGAGAGTTGTGGCGGAAGGAGAAGAAGAAGAAGAAGGAAATTATTGGTGGAAGTTATGAGAAGAGAGAGTGGTAGGTGGGGATTATAAAGAGGGGGAGTTGTGGTGGGTTGAGGGTGGAGTGTAGGTTAAGGTGATCCAATACCAAATAAACCAAACCAAACCAACCCAATCCAAACCAAACCAAACCAATTAAAACTGAACCATGACAAAACCCAAAATACCGGAAATACCAAAATTCTATAAGTCGAAAAAAATAAAAATATATGCCAAAATCCAGATACGAATATAAATACGAAATACGGGAAATACAGAAAAATGAGGGTGACACTTATCATCGAAACAGTGGACTACCCCACAACCAAACAAGGACAAGGGGTAGAACATTATTCTGCGATACGATATATTGTCCCAAGCTACTAATGGAACGGGGGTGACATGACAATTACTAGGGTTATCTAACCATTCTAATGTATTTATGTAGTTAAGAACAAATCTTCAACGCATGGGCACTCAGGCTACATGAGCAGGAACTCAGGTATGGTCCCATCAGGATACCAGGGACCTCAAAGTATAACATTCATCGAATGTCAGAGGCCAGCAGAAAATCAGGTATCAGGATCCAGGACCGTATCTCCAACGGAGATAACCGGTAATAATAGAAAAGTGCATACGTGGTCCATACGTTAAGAAACTGTTCTTCCCACCCAATGCCTAGTAGAGTCACATCTATGACTCATATACCTCTACTAATTGCCAAGTCTCCTAACATGCTTCTATTAGCAGTTAGCCCTAACGCATGCGCACAGGTGAACAACTATCATGCAAGTACCTCTACATGCTACTCATCTCACACATACCTCGTGGTACAACTGTTTCAAGGTTTATGATATACACTACGAATGGTAGTCCCTTAACTCTAGGTCCATATGCAATCAAAGAATAATAAATAAAGTAAAGCTAATATCACTAAGCAGACAATAAATCAGGAACTGTAATAATGGTACAGCTACAAGAACTGGAAATAAGTAAACAGTGATATGCAATAACAAAAATACAGACTAAATATAAGCAGTAAATATGGTAAGGTATCTTGCCGGAGGTTGTGTGAAAAAGGGCGACGTCCAATAGCTCGAACCGTCAGAATAGTGAAGCGATGAAAGCCAAATCCCGCATACGTCCCCGGATGCTGAAATAAACACCACGAACGTGTTCAGAATATAAGATATGTCTAGAAAATGCCTGTCCAAAAGTCCAATTCTGGAACAGGGGTAAAATCATAATTTTGGGTCAAAACGATGTCCGCCGTTGGACCCATTTTGTACCGAAATGCGTGCCAGAACCTACGGTCTCTAAAGTCAAATTATATGTCTACGGGTCCGGTTTAAGGAGATGAATCCAACGGTTTGTCCAATTTTGGATTCCGGTGAGCCGTGCACAAAATCGCCTATTGGAGCGGGTCGCGGACCTGCCAAATAGGCGTTCCAGTCGCCCTTTTCAGAATTGGACCAAACTTGGCGTACAGGACCATAAAAATGATACGGTCCTGATGGCGCAAGTTTCGTGTCGATCCGACGAACGTGCACGACCGCCGCTCCTCCCTCGACCGTCTCTCCCACTCGATCGATCCCCCCTCCACGAGCTCCCCCTCCTCCGGGATCCTCCTCCCCCGCGAGCTCCTCCTTCATCGCGATCTCTCCCTCCTCTCCGGGTACCTCCTCTATCGACCCCCCTCCGCGAGCTCCTTATCAACCACCTATGCCGATCTCCTCCTCCTCCTCTCGACAAACCCCAAGAATTGGTAAACCCTAACCCTATATTCTATCTAAGTTTAGACACGACACAAACACGAATATGATAAGATACACTGATACGAAACACTAACATAATACACTATATTATATTCGTACACTGACACTGACATGATACACTGATACGATATATTTTTGTTATTCCTTAATCACATTACCAAAGTTAATATCAAATTATATTCGTACACAAAATTTTCAATTAACTAATTATTTTGAAGGTAAAAAAACAAACACTAGCATACTTAAATGTAGTCTACTACCAAATAAGAAAGCTTTCAAGGAGAGTCGTATACACGGATACGAAAATGACTCTTCAACTGATAATATCCTGCTAAGGATACACACTTATAGTTCCCTCACAACTGAACAGAGGATATTAAATGTCCCAAATAGTAGTAAAGCAAGCTATTGCAGCTGCTAATGCTGCTTGCTGTTGCCGCACAAGGCAAGCCAAGTGCTAAGGTATGTTGCAAGTGCCTTGTACTCTAGTGCAGGGCATCCCTGTCCTTAACCCAATCTGCTCTCTGTAGGAGCTCTCTCAACTTCCTATAGTAAGGCTAGACCCCCTCCTCATCTAACTAATTTATACCCATCCTAGGTAGTACCTTATACCAATGCTACACACAATATCAATTAAACCCCCTTCCTTAACTAACATGCCTTTAAACCCTTTCACCAACTTATTATTACTAAATGGCATTAGATTGAACATGTTATAGGAAGATTGGACAAGGAAGACATTGGACAGTTCAAAATGAAGACTAACATCTTCATGTTAATGAATCTGAACTAAAAAAAAAGATAGCATGAACTAATATGCGTACAAGATCTGAACACTCAATAAATTTAGGAACTCTGATACCACTAATGCCAAATGTATGATACGAGGTCAGTATCAAGACTGAACATATAGGAATTCAAGTGGAAAATGTGTGACAGTAGTACTCACACTCGAGTCTAATGCATACAATGCAGGACATGGCATGTGTCCATGCAACCCATATATGATACTAACTCAACCTTACCAACCATATATGTACACGGACACGGAAATGACTCTTCAACTGATAACAGTCTTATATGAAAGGCACACTCATATTTGTGTCTTACTAAGTGATTTTGATATCTAATATACTAAGGAGTATCCTAGTACCTACAGTGTATAGAGTATCCTAGAAGTGTAGGTATGATTGGTATATCGTAGTATATAAAGTGTATAGAGTGAGTATCCTAGTAGTATATAAGATATTTTAGAAGTAAAGTGTCCGTGTCGGCCCCAAGTAAAGTGTCCGTGTCAGCCCCAAGTAAAGTGTCCATGTCAGCCCATCTCTGAAAAAGTAAGTTTACATCTGTAAGCCTTTTAGAGTTATACTGATACCAAAAAAATAAGAGAAAAGACAAATAACGAAAGGAGTAAGAAATAGTAAAAAATAAAGAACAAAAAAACCTAGAAAAGAAAATTATAATACTTGGCCTTTTTTATTATTTTCTGGAAATCCGGTAGAACTCTAAAAGCCATAAAAGGCTTGCAGAAGTAAACTTTCTTCGAAAAGAAGGGCTGACATTGAACACGTTACGATACTCATTTAATACTCATGTGTCTATGCATCCATTTGGACAATATAATCGAATAAGTGTATCTATCATTGTAGAATTATCTTCAAATGGATATAAATTACTACCTACGGAATCATACATGGATGTATAACCGTCATCCTGATGACATGTACGGTATACGGGATAAATTCATAGAAGGTATACAGCAGCAGTTCCTGCAGTTCACCAAGGCATTCCCTTAGTACATGGACAGTACCAAAATTAAGTGTCCGTGTGTGAGATGTCGCAACTTGAAATATCATCCAGAAGTGGAAGTCACATATCATTTGTACTCGAAGGGTTTCACGCCGAATTACTATCAGTAGACCGCGCACAGAGAACTTGTGTCTTTAGCATCGGAGTCGAATCCTTATGTGGATGTCCACAACCACGCTGCTTACGACGATGGGTTGATGAACATAGTTTTTGACGCGATGGGGCCTAGTTTCGATCCGAACAATCATGATGCAGCAGAGGAGGCACCGAATGCCGATGATGCAAAGTTCATAGAGTTGCTGGAGAATGCAAGGACTCCATTATATCCTGGTTGTGGGGATCATTCACCGTTGGAGGTGGTTATAAGATTGTTGAGCATCAAGTCCGATTTTAACATGTCGCAAGATTGCTACAAACGACTGATGGAGTTGATTATAGTGATCTTGCCTGAGGGTGCTAAGTTGCCTAAAGACTTCTACCGGTCTAAAAGGATGGTGAGATCACTCTGGATGGAATACGAGAAAATCGATGTATGTCGCAACGGGTGCATGTTGTACTACAAAGATAACTAGGATGAAGATGTCTGCAGATTTTGTGGTATTGATCGCTACAAGGGCAATGTTAGAGGAAGGTCTGTCAGTGCAAGAAAGCCTACCAATTCGATGTACTACTTGCCGTTGATGCCACGATTGTAGCAGTTTTTTATAGTGAAGGAGATTGTAAAAAACATGAGTTGCATAGGCGGGAACAAATCGAAGAAGTGTTAGATCACCCATCTGATGGAGAAGCATGGAAGCACTTTGATCGAGAGTATCCAGATTTTGCTTCTGATCCGCGTAATGTCAGATTGGGGCTCTGCTTCGACGGTTTAAACCCATTCGGACTTTCGGGCTCCCAGTATTCGTGTTAGCTTGCGATCGTCACTCCGTACAATCTATCGCCTTGGATGTGCATGAAGACTCCGTATATGTTCCTCACCATTATTATCCCAGTTTTGAACAATCTGAAGAGGAACATCGATGTGTATTTGCAGCCATTGATTGATGAGTTGAATCAGTTGTGGAAAGTAGGTTCCAACACGTACGATGTTTATAAAAAACATACACTACCAAAATAACCAACTTTAGCGACGGCCACATCCGTCGCGAATCCGTCGGTAACATAAATTAGCGACGGCATAGCGACGGATATTTGATGAAAATGGCCGTCGGAAAATACGTCGTCGCTAAAATTTGTCCGTCGCTAAGCCGTCGGACAAATGATTAACCGACGGACTAGCGACTGATTACCGACGGTTGCCTTTCAACGGATTAGCGACGGATTAGCGACTTGTTTCCGTCAGTTTACATGCCATATAATATTAAAATATCCGTCGCTAAGCCGTCGTAAATAGGTCGGTAAAAGCGTATCAGAGAGGTTCCTGATACGCAAAATCAGTCGCTATTCCGTCGTTAACCTCGACGTAATAGCGACGGATTAGCGACGGGTAGGGCGTCGGCCTGGTTCTGGAAAGCTTCCATAATTCCAGAACCATGTCGACGGATAATGGGTCGCTAAGCCGTCGCTAGTCCGTCGTCATCCTCGACAGATTAGCGACGGATTAGCGACCCATTATCCGTCGCTAAGTCTCTGGAAACCTACCATATTTCCAGAACCATGTCGACGGATTTGCCGTCGCTAGGTAGTCGATATTCCGTCGCTAATATTAATCGTACCCAGTTAGCGACGGAAGTTCCGTCGCTAGTTGGTCGCTAGATCGTCGCTACCTGCAAATTTATTTCAACCAGTTAGCGACGGATTGTCCGTCGCTCGTCCGTCGGTAACTGCAAATATTTATATAACCCAGTTAGCGACGGATTTTCCGTCGCTAGTTAATCGCTCATCGGTCGCTAAAAAGATATATCCGTCGCTAATTAGTCGCTAGTCCATCGCTAAATGCAACATTAATTAAAAAAATTACAGAAACATTCTATTTCCTTTTCGTAAATATTACACATATTCATAATATCCAATATCCAAACATCCATGTACGATCAACAAATATCCAAATATCCAAATATCCAAATTTATAATATCCAATATCAAACAGAAATATCCAAACATCTATGTACAAATATCCAAACACAAATACACAAATTCATAATATCCAAACATTCATGTACGCTTCCAAAATATCCAGAATTCAAAATACAAAAACAGTACAAATATCCAAAAACAGTACAAATATCATTGAGATGGATCGCGTCGTCGTTCGGCTCTGCGGATGTACTCTTCCACCATGTACGCCGGCACCTGGGACAACACATGCTCTGGAAGCGTGCGGAGCTGCTCTGGCGACATCAAGTCCATGAGCCCAATGAGCGCAGTATCCGGTACCAGGCGGACCTCGGCAGAACGGTCAAATGAATAACGTCCAGGGTCGGAAGGACCGACAACCGCACTAGACGGACCGGGAGCAGACGGATCTGGACCGGGAGCAGAAGAAGGACGCGGAAGGCGCTCCAGCACATCCGACATTAGACTCCGCATTTCCGACATATCGGAGGTGAGAGTCGCAAGCTGCGTCCTCATATCGTCCGACGGGGGCGCGGAAGGAGGCGGAGGCGGTGGATATCTCGGAGTCGCGCCCTGCAACGACGCCGCCAGGGAACCTACGCCGTAGACGCGCCCTTTATTAAAGCCGCCGACAGACTCTACGAACACGTCGTCGTAGCGAGCGGCCATAGAAGAGGGCGTCTGGGTGGGCGGCGTTTCGCCGACAACCTCGGCAGGGGGCTCAATCTGACTAAGGGCCTCACGATATGCAGCCTATCCAATGAATGTGTTTATACTATAAGTTTTCCTAAGTTATAATCTAAATCCTATGTTTCCCTAAGTTATAATTTGAATCCTACGTTCACCTAATTAAGTTAACAATAATTATATTTCTAATATAAATCTCATAAACGTAATTACTTACATCAGTCGCCTGGGCCCTCGCGTCGACGAAGCTCCCGTCTGCCCGCCTCTTGTGTGTATGCAGGAATACATCGTAGGCGGTGACTGACTCCGGCTCTCTCCCCTCCTTTACCGCCCGTTGTGCCTGCATACGAAATATACGTCAAATTTAATTAACTACGTATGTTAATAGTACCGAATTTAATAGTGAAATGAATTTGCGGTATCTCACCAAATCTGCACGCGTCGCTGCGTGGGGCCTTGAACCTCCCGTATGCAGACCAGCGGCCTGTCTGCTCGCCTTCGCTTTCTCTGATTTCTCCCTGTACTGAGCAGTATTCATCTTATCCAACATCTGCTCGTAGTACTCCTCCCGGAGCCACTTCTTCCTCGAATGCGCCGTACGAACGTCGTACACCGCATCCCGTATCTTCTTTCCGGCGGCGGCTTTGTAGGCCTTGCGAATCAACTCCTCGCGATGGGGGGCCACCAGAACGTCGTCTGACATACAAATTAAATTATCACGTAATTAAAAAATTAGTGGATTAAAGAATAATTAATAATTAACCAAAAGATATATATATACCTTCATCTCCTCGAGCCAGACGTACTGCATGTTCTGAGGCACCTCAGAAAAATTGAGGTAGGGGCCATGGTAGTTTTCTCGGATAATTTGCCCGAGTATCCGGGCAGCATCATACGGGAAAAACCTACAAAGAAGCAAAGACTGGATTATTAACTTGAATAAATGAAACAAATTTAATAAATTAACTTAAATTGACTTACGTATCACCCGCGGGCCATAGCTCTCGTCGGTTCTCGCCTATCGGCCTCTCTGGAGGCGTCGGAGGATCCGCGGGTCCGTGGATGTACTCACCGGTAGCAGGATGAAGCTGAATCCGGGGGTACTCCGGAGCCCACCCTGCAGTAACTGATGGTGTACCCGCTGGTGTATCCGGGGGCGGAACGGATCCGCTAGCGGATGGAGTCTCAGGCCTCGATGAAGATGAAGGTAGCGCAGAGATAGATCGACGGCGGGAAGAGTCTGTGGCCGGGCTCTCCAGGTCGGGATCGGAGGACTCTATATCCGGGGAATGTGGAAGGCGACCACGACCGCTACCACCACGACCGCTACCATCACGTCCACGGCCAGTGCCGCTACCACCACGACCGCTACCATCACGTCCACGGCCAGTGCCGCTACCACCACGCCCACCACGGCCAGTACCGCCACCACCAGCACCACTACGGCCACGGCCACTGCCGCTACCAGCAGCACGAGTGGTAGTGACCATGTCCTGTAAATAGAACACATAAATATAATTAACAATATAGAAGTATAAATGAATATAAAACTGAACTAAAATATATATACCAGCAGCAGGGCGGCGAGTGCCGTCAAGATAATGAGAACTAAGAGTGCCATCTGTAAAAAGAAAATCATACAATAAGTAGATGATCGAGCGACAAAAACATAAACTGAAATAAGAATGTGTCCGTCTAAACTGAATTCACTAAGTTAGTTGTAAGTGCTTCTAATATATACCGATATTTAATCTAATCATCGTTATCGTCCTCGTCCTCATCGTCATCGTCATCGTTCTCATCCTCATTCTCATCGTCGACTTCATCTATATCATCATCCTCATCGTCGACTTCATCTGTATCATCATCCTCATCCTCATCCTCATCCTCTTCTTCTTCTTCTTCTTCTTCTTCTTCTTCTTCTTCTTCTTCATCTACTTCTTCTTCAGGCTCAATACTTGGGACAAGACGCCTCTTTCTCCCCTGGTTGACAGCTAAGTCTTGTATATCAACCTCTTCCTCCCCTCTATTTTCCTCAGCATGAGGTATATCGACATCTTCCACGTCCATGGTATCCGACTGTTGTCCCATGTATTGGGGCTTCTCGATCTGGTCCTCTTGGTATGCTGGGTCTCCAACGTTGAATGTATTTCTAGATTTAATCTTGCATACTGCCCACCAGTCAAATCGATCTCTACGACGCCTTGGGTAGCTTGTATAGTAGACTTGAACAGCCTGACTTGCTATCGCAAACGTGTCGGACCCTCTATACCTCCTGCGATGATTTATATCGACGAATCTAAATTGTTTATCGATTCTCCAACCGATATTTGGTCTCGTATCGAACCACTCACATTTGAACATCACAATATGCATATCATATGGGGCACTATATTGTAAATCTACAATCTCCCGAAGCACTCCATAATAGTCAAAGTCCGGCTCGTCGTCATAGATGGTGCCTCTTATGCAAACACCAGAATTCTTGGTATCGAAGCCGTCATTGAGAAATTCGGCATTTATAGCATGCTGAGTTGACTTAAACTTGAAGCCATTAACGACATAGCCTGACAAAGTCTTTGCATGCTTCTTCGGTCCCAATGCCAAATAACGAATGCTCTCATTTATGAGTGTTGTTTCAGGCAATAAAACCTGTAAACATGTATTGATAATTTAAATATTTTAGCTGCATATATTTTAATGGTAGCCGCATAACATATTATCTCAGTTACTTACGTATTTACGAAACCAGGACGGAAAGGTACAATCAACCTCTCTTTGAAGTCCCTCATCTGTAATATATGGTGTCCTCATTTTGACTTCACCTCTAAATACACTGTTAGAGAGAATAAAAATAAGTGTAGTCACTTAATTCACCAAATTAGAGATTATAACGAGGCGTAGTCACTTACTTCTCCAAATCTCTCACTTCTTGTATGTCACAATTTAACAAGACATATCGGTGAGCGGTATCATACTCATCGTCGGTCAACCACCGTTTCTTACTAGCCCCAATAGGCTTGCCCCTTAAATTGAATATACCTCCATCCTCAACGTCTTCTTCATTCCTTTGAGGTCTATTTCGATTTGTCTCGACATGAGTATCGAAATAAATGGAGCAGAAATTTAACACCTCCTCGATAAGATATGATTCGCATATCGAAGCCTCTATATGAGCCTTGTTGCCAACTTTCTTCTTTAGATGGTGTAGGTACCTAAAGAGACAAATTATCTTGAGAATTAACAATGAATTGTAAAATCCACTTAAATTTCACTTAAATTATATCGATTTTTATTTACCTTTCAAAGGGGTACATCCATCGATAATGAACAGATGCACCGACACGGACTTCGTATGCTAGATGAATCGGTAGATGCTCCATGCTGTCGAAAAAGCCCGGTGGAAATATTTTCTCTAACTTGCAGATTGTTAAGACAATCTTCTCCTCAAGTTGTACCATATGTTGCACCGTCAGCTTAGTTGAACACATATCCCTGAAGAATGTAGACAGCTCGGCCAACGGAACCCATACAGCAGAAGGCAACAACTCTCTCAAAGCAATGGGCAGTAATCTTTCCATAAACATGTGGCAGTCGTGACTCTTCATTCCCGTTAGCTTGCGTTCATTGAGATCAACGCATCTAGACAAATTCGAAACATAGCCGTCGGGAAATCTTAAATTAGATATCCACTTGCAGATTATTAATCTATCTTCCTTGCTCAATGTGTATGGCGCTATAGGCTTACTTAATTGTCCACCAGCACCCCTTTGTATCAAGTTCAGATGAGGACGCTTGCATATCTCGGCTATGTCTTGTCTTGCTTTTGGATTGTCCTTCGTCTTTCCTTTAATATCCATGACGGTATTGAAGACATTATCGAACACGTTCTTTTCGATATGCATGACATCAAGATTATGCCTTATAAGATTATCTTTCCAATAAGGCAAGTCCCAGAAGATACTCCGTTTGGTCCAGTTATGGCTTTGTCCGAACCCCTCGACACGATGGTTCGATAGATCTTCCATTGCGGTGGGCAATTCCTTTACAGCTTCCCAAATATCGTATCCCGAAAATCTGGCAGGAGGTTGAGAAAATTCTTGTTTTCCATATCTGAACGCATCCTTATTCTTTCTCCAAGGATGGGTCGCGGGCAGAAATTGACGGTGACAGTCAAAGAAAGAAGTTTTTCCTCCATGCCTAAGGCGGAACGCCATACTATTTTCCATGCATATCGGACAAGATATGTTGCCGTGCGTACTCCATCCCGACAGCATACCGTATGCTGGAAAATCATTGATTGTCCATATGAGTGAAGCTCTCATCTGAAAGTTCTGTTTCCTGGAAATATCATAGGTCGTGACGCCGATCTCCCACAGCTGTTTCAGCTCATCCACCAACGGCTGTAAATATATATCGATGTTCTTCGTCGGATTTTTAGGACCGGGTATGATAGCTGTCAGAAACATATAAGGAGTCTTCATACACATCCATGGTAGCAGATTGTAAGGGGTAAGAATGACCGGCCAGCATGAGTACTGAGATTCCGACTGTCCGAAAGGGGCGAAGCCATCAGCACATAGCGCCAGGCGTACATTTCTAGGCTCTGCAGCAAAATCTGGATGACACAAATCAAAATGTTTCCACACCTCTCCATCCGAAGGATGTGACAATTCTCCTTCGTCCTTTATGCGTTCTTCGCTGTGCCACGTCATGTGTTCTGCTGTATTTAGAGACATATACATCCTCTGCAAGCGCTTCGTGATCGACAAGTAATGCATATACTTGTAAGGACGTCGTTTTCTAGTCGACTTTCCTTTTCCCTGTACTGGCTTGTAACGATCCGTATTACAGAAGCTGCAACTTTCTGATACGCAATTCTCTTTGTAGTACAACATGCATCCGTTACGACAACAATCTATCTTCTCGTATCCCAGTCCCAGTTGTCGGACCATCATCTTTGACTTGTAGAAGTTTTTTGGTAGCTCTTTTGATTCCTTCGGTAACACCTCCTTGATTACTTCTGTGATCCGATTATAGCAAGCTTGTGGCAAGTTAAAATCAGACTTTATGTTCAACAACCGCATCGTCACTGACAGTGCGGAATGAGTCTCACAACCAGGATATAGAGAAGTATCTGCGTCCTGAAATATGTCATAGAACTCCTTCGCCTCGGGATTAGGATCCTCCGGATCAAAATTAGGCCCTGCCGCATCATACACCATATCTCGTGCAAGGTTCTGCAGATCTCCATAATCAACAGAGCATCCGTGGTCTTCGATGACATCCGTTGCAGCATTATCATCAAAAGCATAAGTAGCAGCTTCCGCAGCCTGTCTTTCCGAATATAGTTCACCTTGCGATGACCACAGGCCGTAATTACGTACGAAACCCTTATGGGTCAAATGATCTCTCACAGTCACCACTTCTTCGTAATGTCTATTGTGACATTTAACACATGGACACTTAATTTTGTTACCGTCCATGTACTGAGCTTTGCTCATTGCATAATTAAGAAATACTTCCACGCCTGCCTGAAAATCGTCACTCACACCAATTCTACTCTCGTGTTGCCGTTTGTACATCCATGTACGATCAACAAAATAACGACTCATCCTCAATTTGGATGTGAAAATCTGTATCGTAAGACAAACTAAACATAAGAATAGCCCGATACCGATACTCATAAATTTGGATTAGGGTTAGGATGTTAGATATTAGTGAACTAGGTGATGTAGAGTACAATATAGGGAACTGTGAATGGACTGAAAGTTGCACATGAGAAGGTTCAATGAAGGGCCCATAAATGGGTTCACATGATAAGTTAGTAAGAATCCACATCACTATACATACTCCCCCGTCTCAGGAGTGTGTCTGGCTCCTATTTAGAACAGCACAGGTCACAACATGTCCAGAATAGCAAAACAGAGCTCTACAATGTATATCGGTATCGGACTATTCCTACGAGTATTGGTATCGGCGATATCAATACTCGTGTGAATAGGAGATTGCAATATAAGTCTAAGCTATCTAGCTAACATGTATACTTGCATTTACATTGTATCATAACTTGTATCTAGTTACCTTGCTAATCATGTATATACTCTTAACATATATGTGAAGACACTATACTAACATGTATTTAAATCAAGGTTCAAAGTATCGGTATCGGAATCGGTATCGGACTATATATTCCTACGAGTATTGGCATCGGCGATATCAATACTCGTGTGAATAGGAGATTGCAATATAAGTCTAAGCTATCTAGCTAACATGTATACTTGCATTTACATTGTATCATAACTTGTATCTAGTTACCTTGCTAATCATGTATATACTCTTAACATATATGTGAAGACACTATACTAACATGTATTTAAATCAAGGTTCAAAGTATCGGTATCGGAATCGGTATCGGACTATATATTCCTACGAGTATTGGCATCGGCGATATCAATACTCGTGTGAATAGGAGATTGCAATATAAGTCTAAGCTATCTGGCTAACATGTATACTTGCATTTACATTGTATCATAACTTGTATCTAGTTACCTTGCTAATCATGTATATACTCTTAACATATATGTGAAGACACTATACTAACATGTATTTAAATCAAGGTTCAAAGTATCGGTATCGGAATCGGTATCGGACTATATGTTCCTACGAGTATTGGCATCGGCGATATCAATACTCGTGTGAATAGGAGATTGCAATATAAGTCTAAGCTATCTGGCTAACATGTATACTTGCATTTACATTGTATCATAACTTGTATCTAGTTACCTTGCTAATCATGTATATACTCTTAACATATATGTGAAGATACTATACTAACATGTATTTAAATCAAGGTTCAAAGTATCGGTATCGGAATCGGTATCGGACTATATATTCCTACGAGTATTGGCATCGGCGATATCAATACTCGTGTGAATAGGAGATTGCAATATAAGTCTAAGCTATCTAGCTAACATGTATACTTGCATTTACATTGTATCATAACTTGTATCTAGTTACCTTGCAATATAGTATCGGCGGTATCGGATCGAAGTATCGGATTTTTTTGGTATTGGAAAACAAATAATTATTAATAAATTATTTACATTTAAAAACATATAATTTATACATTTAGGCATAATTTTAAGTGTTTTAAGTATTATTTCTTAGTAGTTTTGAAATTAAATAAAATTAAATTAAATAAAATAGTATTATTTCTTAGGATCGGGACATGCCAAACCGTATCCGTATCGGGGAATGCAACCCATTCTCCACCCCCCCCCGACCCCCCTGCCCCCATTCAACACCCCCCCCGACCCCCCTGCCCTCTCCATTACCCACCCCCCCCGTCCCCCCTGCCCCCATTCCCCACCCCCCCGACCCCCCTGCCCTCTCCACCCCCCACCCCCCGCCCCCCGACCCCCCTGCCCCCATTCCCGACCCCCCCGACCCCCCTGCCCCCATTCAACACCCCCCGACCCCCCTGCCCTCTCCACCCCCCACCCCCCGACCCCCCTGCCCCCATTCCCCACCCCTCCGACCCCCCGACCCTCATTCCCCACCCCCCCCACCCCCTGCCCCCATTCCCCACACCCCCCCGACCCCCTGACCCCATTCACCACCCCCCCCCCCGCCCTCTCCACCCCCCGCGAAGCCGACCCCCCCCCCCCCCACTCCCCCCCCCGGCCCCAAAACCCAAAATTAGAGAAAGAGAGAGAGAGAGAGAGAGAGAGAGAGAGATACCTGGTAGAGAGAGAGAGAGAGCCGCGAGAGAGAGAGAGAGAGCCACGCGCGAGAGAGAGAGAGCCGCGAGAGAGAGAGAGAGTTTTGGGGGGAATGAAAAATTCCCCCCCGTCGGTTCAATTTAAGTTAGGGCACAGAACCTAGCGACGGAATAGCGACGGAATAAATAGTCGCTAAACCGTCGCCAATTAAAAGGTGTTTTCCGACGGATATATCCGTCGCCATTTAGTCGCTAAAGTTCCCGCCAATGTTTTAAAGATTTTGCCGCCAACATTTGCGACGAATAAGCGACGAAAAAGAATCCGTCGCTAACGTTCGTCGACTTAGCGACGGAAACCCGACAAATTTTTACATTTAAAATTGGAAAAAATTATGTTATGTTGTCTGTCGCTAATCCGTCGCTAAGATGTCGGAAACTGGTCGCTATTAGCGACGGAATCCGTCCGTCGCTAAACTTCCGTCGGTAAAGTGGGGTATTTTAGTAGTGATAATTTCTAGATGCGGGCAGCACTTATGTGGACCACCAACGACTTTTTGGCCTATGGAATGTTATCTGGATGGAGCACGCATGGTCGTCTTTCATGTCCATATTGCATGGACCGCACTAAGGCTTTCCGTTTGAAATACGAAGACAAACCGTGCTTCTTCGATTGTCATCGACAATTCCTGCCGAAGGATCATCCGTACCGGAGTAACAGGAATGCTTTTCGTACCGACGTTCTGGAGAAGGCTAATCCACCACCAAGGTGGCCAGGATACACGATATAGGAAAAGGTAAAGATTTACCAAGAGCTATTGAAGAGCCTGCTAAGGGCTACAAGTGTGACGGATTTGGTCGCACTCATAACTGGACGAAGAGGAGTATATTCTGGGATCGGCCATATTAGAGCACCAATATGATTAGACATAATCTTTATGTCATGCATATCGAGAAGAATGTGTTTGACAAAATAATTAATACTCTAATGGACATAAAGGAAAAGACGAATGACAATCCAAAGGCTAGATTGGACTTGAAAGAAATATGTAGACGTCCTGCATTACATTTAATAGAGGAGGTGAATGGGAAGTTAAAGCAGCCTAAGGCAATTTTCTCATTGGAGAAGGAGGATAAAGTGAGACTTTGTAGGTGGATTCAAGGCCTAAAATTTCCAGACGGGTATATTTCGAACTTGAGAAGATGCGTCGACCTCAAGGAGAACAAATTGACAGGTATGAAGAGCCATAATTGTCACATATTCATGGAGAGGTTAATTCCGATTGTATTTCGGGAATTCTTATCCCATGTTGTTTGGGATCCATTGACCGAGCTTAGCATATTCTTCAGAGATCTTTGTTCTGTTAAGTTGCTCGTCGATCGTCGATCGTCGATCGTCTAGAAAAGCAAGAAAACGATATTGCGATAACACTGTGCAAGCTCGAGAAGGTATTTCCTTCTGGATTCTTCGACTCTATGGAGCATTTGCCAATTTATCTTTACTATGAGGCACGTATTTGTGGGCCCGTCGGTTATCAGTGGATGTACCCGTTTGAGCGGCATTTGAACCACCTAAAGAGAAAGGTGAAAAATAAGGCTTGGGTCGAGGGTTCTATTTGTGAAGCCTATGTTCTCGAGGAGATTACAAACTTTTGCTCGACGTATTTCAAACCTCATGTTGCTACGAATAGAACGAGAGCTCCGAGAAACGACGATGAATATCAAGAATCTAATGATGAAATACTAAAATTATTCAATGCGTCCAAAAAGCCTTGGGGAAAATGAAGAAGAGATATTTGAATGACGAAGAGCTAAGGGCTGCTCAGTTGTATATATTACTCAATTGTGATGAGGATGAAGTGGAGAAGCTAGAGGCGTAAGTAATTAATGATGAGTTTATATCATCTCAATATAATAGTATAAGCTAATATTATAGTACTAATCGGCGGTTGCTTCATTGTTTTTCAGCACATATAATGATGAGTTGAGGTCGGTTAGATCCTACATAATAGACGAAGCATTAGAACAAAAAATGAGACATAATTTTCCTTCCTGGTTGAGCGCATATGTAAGAAACTCGGTAATTACTGATCCCTTCTAATGCAACTGTACAATAAATAACTTACTATCGTTTCTTTGGTATTCAGGTCGATCGTTTAATTTTACCCAAGATTGAATGAATTAGAACCCTTGCCAAGGGACCAATTACTGTCGTTAAAATATGGCCAAGTTATATATAATTATGGCAATGATTTCTTTGGCATCTTACGAAAGATCGTGGAGTTGACATATAATTATGGCAGAGAACCTGCTAAGATCGTGTTGTTCAAGTGTGAATGGTTCGATCCGATAGAAAATTAAGGTTAGAAAATTGATAAGCATGGTCTTGTGGATATAAACTACATGCGTAGATATCAAGGTTACGAACCATTTGTCCTATCAACTCAGGCTTAGCTTGTGTACTTCACTGCTTATCCGGGACGGGGAACAACGAGGTCTGAATGGTGGGCAGTATGCAAGACTAAAGCTAGAGATACCTTTGACGTTGATAAAAAAGCTTATCAGGAGGACGACTACCTCTTATAACAAATATTGTTGATGTGGACTCCACGAAAGTTACTCATTGCACGACTAATAATGTAGAAGTGGTAGAATTATCCGAAGAGGAAGGTGAAGTCGACGAAGGCGAAGATGAAAGTGAAGATGAAGAGGAAGAGGAAGATGAGGTCGAGGAAGACGAACAAGATGAATATTCTGAAAATAATTGAGAGAGATGTACTATTATTTTCTTATTATTTAGGCTTGGTTATTATTTGGACTTTGATGTTTTTATTGAATGTACTAAATGAACTTAAGATATTTCTTATAGAATGTACTATCTAGATTTAGATGTTTTTTGTAGAATGTACTTTCATATTTCTGACTGTAGAATATACTTAGTTATTATCTAGTCTCTGTTATTTGTTGTATCATCATATGTTGTTATCAGGTAAGACAGGACGACGCGGAGCGTTCGGCAGGTCCCGAGGTGGGGGACGGGGTTCTCGTCCGATACTTCTTACTGGTACTGGCTCTGGATCTTCATCGTCGAGTACTCCAGTGTATCGATCAGTACCTCTGCCTGCCACGACGTTACATGGCATATCTCCTGGGACGAGTAGTTCCAGGCCTGACACTTCTTCCTCGTCTAGAGTTCCTCATGATGACACTACTCCCTCGTCTAGCGTTCCTCCTGCTTATACGATGATGGAGACAGATGAGCATATGAAGGAGGATGAGCCAACGCTAGACTAGTATCAGGCAGATGATCCATGCGTACCTCCGGAGGAGACGAGGACGGAGATCTGGGCCGACGGTACAAAGTAAGTGTTTTGGTTTATCATATATATTGTTTATTTCTTTATTCATAATAAAACCATTTTTTTATTAATGTAATTACCTTTGTATAGATATCGTCCCCCGTCGGTACAGAGACGCCTGGGCTATTTTTTGAGGTACAATTATAGTGGCCCCTGGATAAACTACTCTGATGCACCGGAGGATAGAAAGAACTTCTGGTTTGCGTAGCAAGGTAAAAGTATAAATGGTTCTAATATTAATTATCTTATTTATGTATCTTATATAACTGAGTAAATTATTTCTTCTAGCAAACATAGTTCTATCCATCGCACCGGGCCGAGTTGATCGAGGGGATGTTTCCTGCAGTCGTCACCAAGCTGATCCGTGATGCTATTAATGACCAGAAGGCTCGTGATCGTGCCAGAAAGCCGATCCAAGGTTGGATCACCCCTGATCAGTGGACTGCGATGAAGGCCAGGTTCGACGTGCCTCGATACAAGGAAAGGTCTGAGAAGGCTAAGGCGGCTAGGCAGAAGCCATCAAAATGGTGTGGTGGGTCGATCCCGATGACGGAACTTTTTCGTCGTTTGGTATGTTTTTTCCAAAAATATTATTTTAATATAAGTTCGATTAAATTCATAAATAGTACTAAATAATATATTTCTAACCGGTAAAGAGGGGTGGTGATGCTAACATGGTGACCATCTTCCTGGCCATCCATCGGAAGGGCGAAAAGCTTATTGACGAGAGGGCCGAGTAGATCTATGTAAGTATTACAACACTTACAGTTAATTTTAGTACTTTATGTTAATTTCAATATAACTTAGTAAATATGCAAATAAATATTTATGTAGTTAGTAATAATAAGTTTATTAGATATTAGAAATTATAGAGTATCCATACTTTCTAGGCCGAGTATATTAAGCTTCAGAAGCGGGCGACTGCTAGTACACCTACTGCGGGAGAGGCTGGTACTTCCTCGCAGCCCGCTCAAGCTCTGTCCACGGACAAGCTATGGATGACCGCCGCTGGTGGTCTTTATAGGGAAACGTACTACGGTACGGGATCCTATGGCACCCTAGTTGCGATACAGTCCTTTAGGGCCTCTGCTACTAGTGTGCATAGTCCACAGCCCTCACAGGAGTCTGCCTGAGTCCAGGAGATGGTTGCGTCTATCCGTGATGAGATGCTACGACGGATCCAGAATCAGCAGCATATGGACGATGCTACGCTCCTAGCACGATTGGATGTGCTCGACCGCATCATCATGGAGCTAAGGGATATGACTGAAAGGACAGAGCATGGCTTCACTGATCTTAGAGCATCGACACAACACAGCATGACGGAGCTGCAGGCATCACATCTGTCCATGGGCGAGAGGCTAACGTTGATACATGATTCGATGGTTGATAGCAGTACGAGGCTGTTATCTACCATGGATTCATACAACCAGCGACTAGCAGCGTTGGAGCAGCTACGTCCTCCGGGTGCTCCTTCATCATCACAGACGCCACTGCCTCCTGCATCGTCATCGACTCCACCTGCATCGGTATCGATTTCACGGGAGGAGTATGAGCTGTTCTTATCCCTTAGCCGTGACGGTGCCCCTCCTGCTCCAGATCCCCAGTAGTCCTTGTTAGGACTGTTTATTTCTTGTTTGTGTAGAGAGTTTGTTACTGTGTTAACCGATGATATTGGGTTTGTGTAGATTTATCTCATTATTTGATTGGTTGTGTAGACTATCTTCATGGATATTTATGTGTATACATTAGACTAGTTGTGTAGTCATTGGATGTTGGTTGTGTAATATACTATTTGAAGAACAAATAGGCAACTCTAGAGGGGGTGAATAGAGTTTATGATAATAATGTCCAATTAAAAATTAAAATCTTTCACCAACAGTAAATAATTAGAGTAAATGCGGAAATAGTAAAGAGCAAGAAAGCATACGCAAACACAGCCGATTTTAACCTGGTTTCCCTCGTAGAGGACTAGTCCAGGCCTGAGAACTCTAGCTCAGGATTAAATCCACTATTTGTGAAATAGTAGTTACACCCCGTGCCTTTTCTTCAGAAGAGCACGTCAACTTCTTACAGAGATCGCAGTGGCGATGCTTGGAATTTTTTAAGCGACTTCTTGAACTCTTGCACAAATACCTAACTGAAAAGTACTGAGCACTTTAATGCTTAGGGAGCTTGTGGCTAGTAGATGAGAAGGGTATGGCTTGTATAAGTCTTTAGAGAGAAGAGAAAAGAAGATTGGATGATTGAAAATGAGAGAATTCATGGCCTATTTATAGGATACCATACAGACAGAATTCGGCCAGAATTCTGGTTAGAATTTTCAAAAATTTGGCCGTTGGACAACTTGCATCCAGCCAACCCTAAAAATTAGGATCCTGGATTTTAGGAGGCAGAGTTCGGCCTGAACTCTGTGTGGAGGCAGAGTTCGGCCCGAACTCTGTCTCCAGAGCACTGAATAGGCCTAATGGGTAGATGGGCTTATTTGGATTTTTGTGGAGCTTTTGATTTGAGGTATGGGTATAGTTAAGTCTCAGATGCTCAGCACAGCTCAGTTTACATAAGTTTAGACTCAATAAAAAAGTAAAATATAGACTCAAAATATGAAGCATTGCCGGTGCGAGCTGTCGTCTGGCTTGTACTGAATTCGGTCTTCATGTGTCGTATTAAAATATTACAAGTATCATGTTTGTCAATTGTATCAATATTTGGTTGACTGTGATTTTGTGTCAACAATCTCCCCCATATTGATAATTAACAAAATGATATTTGTATATTCAATATTCATACCTGGACACATTAAAGCAGTAGCGTAGCTCCCCCGTAATTAGTGCAGAGCTAGCAATAGCTCCCCCGTAATTAGTGCAGAGCTAGCAATAGCTCCCCCGTAAACATTACTTTAAGCCTGTTGTCCTGATAAAAACATTCTTTCCCAAAGCACAGATACACAAAGCCAGAAAAAAAATGATGATGTAATATGAATATAGTAAAATATTTCTCCCCCTTTTGGCATTTATCAAACAACCAAAAATGATGATTGGCAAGTACACCAAAAATAATAATGATAAACTGCATAAACTGATAAACGGCATAATAAAATGTCTCCAAGAGTCACATAATGAGTTCTAATATAACCAAAGTACAGAAATAAAAACAACTACAGCAACTAAAAATGTATAACAGCATAAACTACGATCCTCAGCAGCAGAAAATAGAAATCCATATCCATCATCGAGCTCGTGAAGGCCCAGCGTCGTCGGATGGATCAGTGAAGGAACGACGAGGGTCTACGAAAACCGCATCCGGATCCAGGTAACGGATAACCCAAGGGTCATCGATACGGTATCCTTCGCGACCAGGGTCCCGCTCCATAGGAATAGGCATGGAAGGATGCCGAGACATAGAGTACCGAATATCGTGCAGTGAGTTGCTGATGGCACTCATCTGCAGGGTGGTCTGGTAGTCAAGCCGAGTCCAGCGATCATCCTCTAAAGTGAATCGATCGCGAAGCATAGTCTGTAGTGACTCAAGAGTAGCAGGAGGAGGAGGATCCTGTCCAAGAGGAGGTGCGTCGGGCTCATCGTCAGAGTGCTCAGAAACAACATGTGAGCCAACTGCTGCCTGAAGCCGCCGTGCCTTAGAGAGGAATACAGGGGCAGGAAGGAATTGGCACTCATCAAGAGGTACACGAAAAGCACGAAAGATCATAGGAAGATAAAGAGCATAAACCAAGGATCTTGGCTTCTTCCTTGCATTAATCATCCAGTCCATCATGGTACGTGGAAGATTAAAAGGAACATAAAAATAGAGGTAGTACAAAGCAGAGATTTTAAAATATGTAACCTCATCAGTTGATCCTGCTTTGGGCAGAATCGTGTTAAAAATAATGCGATAAAGTTCATAAAAGTAAGGATTGAGAAACTTGGCGAGAAGCTTGCGAGGACGTGTGTTAGGAGTACACAAATCATCTTTAAAGCTTTCTAGGGATGACCCATCGGGGAATTAAAACTTGCGAGCTTCAACAAGTTTCTCCCATGAGTTTGGCTCCGGAAGTTCAAGGTGTTCGGCCAAGTCAAAATCATCAAAGAAAATATCAATGCCCGTAACCCGTGAAAATATATGAGTATTATTGTGAGTAAGGTTGCAATAAAACATTTGGATGGCATTGAGATAGATAACCGAATTGGTGGTGACAAGTTCATCAAGACATAGATCATGAAAGAGTGAATCATATTGTGAAAACATAGTAAAATTTATACTGTGACCCGCATACACCGGACGTGATCGAAAATCACTAAACCACTCATTTGAAGCGTCAAGTGATACAAATATCCGGTCATAGTACGTGTTGGGGTCGAGTGGATAAGGTGGGTTGAACAACGGATGAATAGGTTGTTGATTGGATTGTTCAACGGGTGGTTCAATACGAGGAGGAGCATTCGAAGAGAACGTACCCTCGGTTCGAAGTCTCTTCCCTCTATTGAACAACTTGGGAGCCATGAAATAATAAAAAAAATTAAGGGAATTTAGATGGAGAGAAGTGTGGAAATATACCTCAATTTGATGATGAAAGATGAAGGAGAATGGTGAGAGAATCCTTCTCCTTGAATTTTGAGAAAAAGTATGTTCTAGGATGGAAGAACTAGGGTTAGGGTTTGGAGAAAAATAGTTTGGAGAAGTTTAGAAGGTGGCAATGGAGGAGAGAGAAGATGAGAACCCAGTTTTTAGTGTAAGGGTTCGAATGGTCGGAGCAAATATGGACCATTGGATCATATTCTGATCAGCGGCTGAGGCTGCTTTCGGTTCTGGAACAGCCAGACCGAATTCGGTCCGAACTCTGGGTAAGGCAGAGTTCGGCCCGAATTTTGGTTTCTGTAGCCAGAACAGAAATCAAAAAAAAAGTTTGATCAAATAAGATAGACTAAAAGGAATATGATAATAAGTAGATGCATATACAAAAATGAGAAAACGAAGTAGAGAATAGCAAAAAGTCAATGCTAAATCAAAGTGAAGTTTGAAAATTTGAATTTTAGCATCTGACAAATAAAAGTAAACCATGTAATAAACAAGAAAATATGCTATAATTCAATATTTTGAACCTGCCATGGGGTAGCTGCAGGAGCCGGATCCCAGCTAGCGGTAGTCCTGAGGACTAGTGTACCGTGTCGCTTAGGCTTTTACGCCTTATTGTCAGAAGGACCCTTTCGGCTTGTACCCATAGCAATTTCATCATAAAGAATCAAGACATAATCGATATTTATGCAGGTTACTTTAATGAATAACAACTTCATCCAAAATTCCTAGTTCACGACAAAGAAAGTTAAAACGCTCTTCGGATAGTGGTTTGGTAAAGAAATCTGCTAGCTGATGATCAGTGTCAATAAATTCTAAGTTAATAGTGCCATTTTGCTGGTGATCACGCAAAAAATGGTGACGTATTTCAATGTGCTTCGTGCGTGAGTGACATATAGGGTTCTTAGTGAGATTTATAGCACTAGTGTTGTCACAAAATATAGGAATGTGCATAAAAGATAAGTTATAGTCTTCAAGGGTTTGCTTCATCCACAGAATTTGTGCACAACAACGACCAGCTATGATATATTCAGCTTCTATTGTAGATAGTGCGACAGAATTTTGCTTTTTGCTAAACCAAGAGACTAAAGCCTTTCCTAATAAATGACACGTACCGCTCGTACTTTTACGGTCGACCTTGCATCCGGCGAAATCAGTATCAGAGTAACCAATGAGGTCAAATGATGTTGATTTGGCATACCATAGGCCCACTGTAACCGTACCCTTAAGGTATCGAAAGATACGCTTAACAACAGACATGTGTGATTCCATAGGATTAGCTTGATGTCTAGCACACAAACAAACGCTAAACATAATATCAGAGCGACTAGCAGTTAAATAAAGTAGACTGCCTATCATACCTCGATACTTACGTTGATCCACAGGTTTGCCGCTTTCATCTGGTTCTAGTTTAGTTGTAGTAGCCATTGGAGTGCTGATTGGTTTGACGTTGTCAAGGTTAAATTTCTTCAGCATGTCCTTTGTATACTTTGACTGACAGATGAAAGTTCCATTTGATGTTTGTTTGACTTGCAGTCCAAAAAAGTAATTGAGCTCCCCCATCATGCTCATCTCAAACTCGGTCTGCATACACTTGGCAAAATCTTGACAGAGAGTTTCATCAGTGGAACCAAATATAATATTATCAACGTAAATTTGCACTAAGAGAATAGTATCTTTGAAAGATTTTATGAAAAGTGTAGTGTCAATTTTCCCTTTTAAAAAACCTTTTTCAAGCAAGAAATTGCTTAGTCGTTCATACCAAGCTCTAGGGGCTTGTTTGAAGCCATATAGCACTTTCTTGAGCTTGAAAACATGGTCGGGAAATTTGTGATTTTCAAAACCAGGGGGTTATTTTACATAAACTTTCTCCTTAATAAATCCATTCAAGAAAGCACTTTTAACATCCATTTGAAACAATTTGAAATTTTGAAAATTAGCAAATGCGCAAAGCATCCGAATGGATTCCAATCTCGCAACAGGAGCATACGTCTCATCATAGTCGATACCTTCCTCTTGGTTGTATCCTTGAGCTACTAGACGAGCTTTGTTGCGTGTAACTGAACCATCTTCATTTACTTTGTTTCGAAAAACCCATTTAGTACCAATAATCGAGTGATTTACTGGCCTAGGAACAAGTTCCCAAACTTGGCTCCTCTCGAATTGGTTGAGTTCTTCTTGCATGGCAGAAATCCAAAATTCATCATTAAAAGCTTCTACAATGTTTTTCGGCTCAATTTGTGAAATGAAGGCAGTACTAGCAATGGAGTCTCTTATTGATGATCTAGTACTTACTCCACGTGAAACCTCACCTATAACCAAATTTTCTGGATGTGACGGCTTGAAAGAGAATTTCTTTGGCAAGCCCTCCAGAGAATTAGTTTCAGTGGTGGTATTCATTGGAGTAGAAGTTGATGGCTCAACACCATCATCAAGAGTAGTTGCTGTACTGTTATCCTCATCGAAAGTCACATTTGTAGACTCTTCCATAATTAATGAGCGTTTGTTGAACACTCTATATCCATTGCTCTTGGCCGCATAGCCAAGGAATATACCATCGTCAGCTTTGGCATCAAATTTGCCTAAGTTGTCTTTGGTGTTAAGGATAAAATATCGACAACCAAAAACTCAAAAATATGAAACGTTTGGAGTTCTTCCAAACCAAAGCTCATAGGGTGTTTTCTTCGTAATAGGACGAATAAGTACCCTATTTAAAATATGGCACGCTGTACTGACAGCTTCAGCCCAAAAATATTTTGGAAGAGAGAATTTATTTAACATGACTCTAGCCATATCGCCAAGAGTCCTATTCTTCCGCTCCACAATACCATTTTGTTGAGGAGTTCTTGGACAAAAAAACTCATGATTAAAACCATTTAAATCACAAAACTTTTTAAAATCAGTATTTTTGAATTCGCCTCCATGAACACTTCGGATTCGAGTAATCATGTAGCCTTTTTCGTTTTGAACCTTTTTAGCAAATATTTTGAAAACTGAAATGGTATCACTTTTATTTGTAAGAAAGAAAACCCAAGTAAATCTAGAAAAGTCATCTACTATAACAAAAGCGTAGAGTTTTCCACCAAGACTGGCTACTCTACTAGGGCCAAATAAATTCATATGAAGTAATTGCAAGGGTCTAGTAGTACTTACAGAGTTTATGGAATGATGAGGACTTGGTTGTCTTATTCAATTCACATTCGACACATACCGTGTCATTTTTGAATGTGATGTCGGGCAAGCCTCTAACTAGCTTCTTAGTCGATAGCCTGGATATAGTATCCATATTGGCATGACCAAGACGCTGGTGCCACAGTAATCTTTCATCCTTGTGAGCATAGAGACATCTTCCTGCACTGTTAGTATCTTTAGATAGATAGAAAATATAAATATTATCCTCTCTTATCCCTTCAAAAGCGATGTCTCCCGTTGACCTATCATAAATAAAATATTTATTTTGTCCAAAGTTAATATCATATCCATGATCAGCAAGATGACTTATGCTGAGCAGGTTATGCTTTAACTCGGTCACTAGGCAGACATCCTTTATTACTGGAGAAGGAGGATGACCTATAGTACCATTACCAATAATATACCCTTTTAGGTTGTTGCCGAAGGATACATACTCTTCCCTCTTCATCGATAGTGATGCGAAAAAATTTGCGTCTCCCGTCATATGTCGTGAGCATCCACTATCGAGAATCCACTTACTCTTAGTTAATGAGGGAAGGTCCACCTACATCAAGAGTAGATGTGACCTTTGGTACCCAAGTTCTTGAGGGTCCTGGAAAGTTAGTTTTCGACAACCATGCATATATGTTTCTATCTACTAATCTCCTAACTCTACATTATGGTGAATTGTGTCCATGTAATCCACAATAAGTACAAATAGCATTCCTATTTATGTTAGAAGCATGTTGATGATGTCTATATGTAAAGTGGTGTGGAGTAGCATGGTGATGATGTCTATATATAGAGTGGTGAGTAGTATGATGATGATGTCTATATCCATAAGCAGTATGATGGTGATTTTGTTTATGGGCAGCATAGTGATGATTGTATCTATGTGTAGCATGCTGATTATGTGTCATATAAGAATTATTTCTACGTGTATGTGGTTTATGTGCTTTATGAAAGTGGGTGTATATGTAAGCATGATTACGTGCTGCTGGTGGATGACGTGGTTGACTAGTATGAGTAGTGTCATGCTTTGTGTGTGTCTCATGTGATTGGGTTTAAGGTTGAGCAACCTGTTTTCCCAATCTAGTCTCTAGTTTCTTAGAGACAGCCTGTAGTTCATTAATCTTAGTATTCAAACCATAAATCTTAGTGATAGAGATCTTGTGTCTATTATTTTCTTCAGCAATCTCAGTGTTGAGTGCTGTGATCTCTTGTGTTTGCTTTTCAATACATGCTTCGACATCATGTAGGCTTATTTTAAGCTTAGACACCTCATTTATGACTTCCGTGGGTGAAGTGTCTCTAATATTATCAAGCAATGAAGAGAGTCTTTGAATCTCGACTTCATAACTTTTGATCTTCTCCTTGGCGTGTTTATATTTACTAATGACTTTCTTTTGGTCATTGAGTAAATTATTGAATACATCGCCAAGTTCATCAAAAGTGAAATCATCGAGAGTTTTGTTAGTTACCTTGTCGGATGTAGCCATTAGGCAAACATTGGCGGTGTCTTGAGGAGAGTCCTTTTCTTCCTCAGAGTCACTAGCTTCACTTTCATGCCAAATACTTGTGTTGGCATATTTTTTTGATGAAGCCTTCTTGTATGGTTTCTCATATCGGTTGCTCTTCTTTGCGAATGGACAGTCTCTTCGAACGTGCCCAGTCTTCTTGCAACCGTAGTATGTTGGCTCTTCTTTGTCATCTTCTTGTGGTTCCTTCTTTCTTCGATTGAAGTGAAGGAATTTCTTAAAGTTACGGACAAGGAGAGCTTGATCTTCACCTTCCGAGTTGTCGTCATCCGTTTCTTCAAGATCAGCCCTTCGTCGGTGAGCTTTAAGGGCAATCTCCTTTGTCTTAGGAGCAGGCTCTTCGAAGTCTTTGAGGTCAAGCTCATGAGTCATCAGCTTTCCCATCAAAGTCTCCATGGACATAGTCGTGAGACCATTTCCTTCTATGATGGCTGTCACCTTAGGGTTCCAAATCTTTGGTAGCCCCCTAAGTATCTTGCGGATCTTCTCGTGATTTGTATATTGTTTGCCGAGAGAAGACAAGGGATTGATGATGTCGAAGAATCTTGTAATCATTTGTGTGATTGTCTCATTTGGCTTCATCTTGAAAGCCTCATATTCTTGAGTGAGACGACTTATTTTTGACTCCTTCACTTGAGTGGTTCCTTCATGCGTCACTTCTAGAAGTCTCCATACTTCGTGAGAGGTGGTGTATGTTGAGACCCTGTTAAACTCATTCCTGTCTATAGCACAGAATAAAGTATTAATAGCTCTTGCGTCTAGACTCGTATGTTTCTTCTCCTCGTCAGAATATTTGTCATGGGTTTTCTCAACGAGATCACCATTGACAACTATTCTGGCTGGCTTTTTGTAACCATCGGTGACAATGGTCCACAGGTCGAAGTCTAGCGACTTGAGATAAAAGCTCATCCTTATTTTCTAATAGGTGTAGTTAGTTCCATCAAATAGGGGAGGCCTATGAGTGGACTGCCCTTCACCGTGATTAGAAATCATGGATTGTGTGGTTGCCATGGATCAGCTCTAGGATGTTAGTCCTTGTTGAGAGAACAGAGCTCTGATACCAATTGAAGAACAAATAGGCAACTCTAGAGGAAGGTGAATAGAGTTTATGACAATAATGTTCAATTAAAAATTAAACTCTTTCACCAACAGTAAATAATCAGAGTAAATGCGAAAATAGTAAAAAGCAAGAAAGCATACGCAAACATAGCCGATTTTAACCTGATTTCCCTCGTGGAGGACTAGTCCAGGCCTGAGAACTCTAGCTCAGGATTAATTCCACTATTTGTGAAATAGTAGTTACACCCCGTGCCTTTTCTTCAGAAGAGCACGTCAACTTCTTACATAGATCGCAGTGGCGATGCTTGGAATTTTCCAAGCGACTTCTTGAACTCTTGCACAAACACCTAACTGAAAAGTACTGAGCACTTTAAGGCTTATGGAGCTTGTGGCTAGTAGATGAGAAGGGTATGGCTTGTATAAGGCTTTAGAGAGAAGAGAAGAGAAGATTGGATGATTGAAAATAAGAGAATTCATGGCCAATTTATAGGATACCATACAGGCAGAATTCGGCCAGAATTCTGGTTGGAACATTCAAAAATTTGGCCGTTAGACAACTTGCATCCAGCCAACCCTAAAAATTAGGATCCTGGATTTTAGGAGGCAGAGTTCGGCCCGAACTCTGTGTGGTGGCAGAGTTCGGCCCGAACTCTGTCTCCAGAGCACAGAATAGGCCTAATGGGTAGATGGGCTTATTTTGATTTTTGTGGAGCTTTTGATTTGAGGTATGGGTATAGGTTAAGTCTCAGATGCTCAGCACAGCTCAGTTTACATAAGTCTAGACTCAATAAAAAAGTAAAATACAGACTCAAAATATGAAGCATTGCCGGTACGAGCTGTCGTATGGCTTGTACCGAATTCAGTCTTCATGTGTCGTATTGAAATATTACAAGTATCATGTTTGTCAATTGTATCAATATTTGGTTGACTGTGATTTTGTGTCAACAATCTCCCCCATATTGATAATTGACAAAATGATATTTGTATATTCAATATTCATACCTGGACACATTAAAGCAGTAGCGTAGCTCCCCCGTAATTAGTGCAGAGCTAGCAATAGCTGTCCCGTAATTAGTGCAGAGCTAGCAGTAGCTCCCCCGTAAACATTACTTTGAACCTGTTGTCCTGATAAAAATATTCTTTCCCAAAGCACAGATACACAAAGCCAGAAAAAAATAATGATCTAATATGAATATAGCAAAATATTTCTCCCCCTTTTGGCATTTATCAAACAACCAAAAATGATGATTGGCAAGCACACCAAAAATAATAATAATAAACTGCATAAACTGATAAACGACATAATAAAATGTCTCCAAGAGTCACATAATGAGTTCTAATACAACCAAAGTGCAAAAATAAAAACAACTACAGCAACTAAAAATACATAACAGCATAAACTACGATCCTCAGCAGCAGAAAATAGAAAACCATATCCATCATCGAGCTCGTGAAGGCCCAGCATCGTCGGATGGATCAGTGAAGGAACGACGAGGGTCCACGAAAACCGCATCCGGATCCAGGTAACGGATAACCCAAGGGTCATCGATACGGTATCCTTCGCGACCAGGGTCCCGCTCCATATAGAAATATTACAAGTATCATGTTTGTTAATTGTATCAATTTTTGGTTGACTGTGATTTTGTGTCATCACTATTAATTTTTATCATATTCTATTTTATTATTTGTTTCAACTGTATGTGCCATTACCAGTGTTGAGTGTTCCACCGAAGGGGTTGGCGAACCCAGGGAATTCAATGGAGGGTTGCTCCGGGTCTATTCATATTAAATGTTCATCATTAAACTGCAGGGATACTATACTAGCAGAATTTGTCATTCTGTTTCCTTTTTTTTAATTTTTTGCAGATTTTAGCGACGTTTAGCGACGTTGAATAGCGACTACAAAGACGTCGCAAAACATCACAAAATATCGCTAAACGTCGCTAAAATCTGCAAAAATTTATTATAGAAAGCAGTCGCTAAACGATGCTAAACATGGCTAACATCTGCTTATGTCTACCGACGTTTACCAACTGCATATACATCGCTAAATACGTCGACATTATCTAGCGACGTTTATATGTCGCTTAATCAGCCGACGTTTATCGACTGTACGTACGTCGCTAATTTGCCGACGTGGAGTCGGTCAACGTCGACAGTCTAAGTGACGTAGAAACGTCGCTGGAAAACATCACAACAACGACATTTTGCGATGTTTTCCTTGACAGCGACTTGCGTAAATGCGACAAGCGTGAGAACGTCACAAAAAACGTTGCTGAGCCGTATTAGCGATATCTTTCTTCGTATTAGCGACGTTTCTTTGTGTCGCTAATATGTGAAATTTTGGTAGTGTGACAACTCTACCCACCTTAAAAGAATTCTGTCCTCAAAATTTAATCAAGAGGCTAGAGGTGTCGGGGTAAGCTATACTAACTACAGGCAATCTATATCTAGCAGTCAATAAAGCAATCATTCATGCAATCAAGGAATTCAGGACATAAGGCAGAAGGCATTAGGCATAAGGAAGACATTATACCTTACGATTCAAACATGTATAGATATCGGGATCAGATATCATCCTCACGTTCCTAGGTTGACTTCCCAAAGAGTGATGACCCCAAGCAATACAGACTAAAATAATAGTCTTGTTCTAGAGTACTTTCTCCCTTCTGTCCAATATAGATACGAGCCTTTCCTTAAAGGTTGGTACCAACCAATTTCTTATGATCAAGGATATGGCTCAGATCTGGGATATACCATCGCAATTGGGATACATAGAATACGTCATGTACCACATAACGACGGCGAAAGAACGAGATGATAGGATACATCACCTACTCGTTCGAGAATATCAAACGACCCTAGATACCTAGGACTAAGCATTCCCCGTACGCCAAATCGAATGATGCCATGGGTAGACGAGATCCTAAGAATACGTAGTCGCCAATAGAAAACTCAAGAGGATGTAGATAATAATCGGCCCAATGGCGCTGACAATCTTGTACAACCCGAAGATGATCTCTAACTTGTCTGACCACCTCGATAGTCTGAGTAACCATTTCTAGACCAAGCATCTACCTCTCGCCGACATCGTCCCAAGGTAAAGGTGATATGCACTTCCTGCCATATAGTGCCTCAAATGGTGCCATCTGGATACTGGCCTAGAAACTATTATGGCAGGAGAACTCCACTAAATGTCGGTGATCTTCCCACGAACCACCGAAGTCAATTTTGTAGAATCGTAATATATCCTCAAGAGTTTAAATCTTGCGTTCTGATTAACCATCTGTTTGTGGATGATAAGATGAACTAAACTTGAGATGAGTTCCTAAACTCTCTTGAAGACTCCACCAAAAGTGCAACATAAATCTTGAATCTCTGTCGGATAAGATACTGACCAGCACTCCATGCAATCTGACTATCTGCCCGAGGTACATCTCTATAAGCTGATCCGTTGACTGACCAATTCTGAAAGGAAAAAAAAGAACTACTTTTGTGGGTCTGTCAACTATAATCTATATAACATCTCTCCCAGTTGGAGATTTAGGTTATCCAGTCACAAATCTATGGTAATATCTTTCTATTTCCATTCTAGGATCGGTAAAGGTTGAAGAAGTCCAGCTGGTCTCTGATGTTCAGCTTTGACTTGCTGAAAAACTAAACAACGAAAGACAAATTAAGCTATCTCCCTCTTCATGTCATTCTACCAGAAATACTGACGAATATTACGATACATCTTCGTGCTACCATGATGGATTTAATACTGTAAACTGTGAGCCTCCATCATAATATCTTGCCTGATGTTACGACTGGGTACACAAAGATGCCTTCCTTATCGGAGTGTGCCATCTTCGTGAATGAATAACTTTGCTCTTCATCCCGCTTTACATTCTGTCCTAAGCCGCTGAAGCTTGGAATCCGTTGCATGAGCTATCTAAATTCTCTCAACTATGCTGGATTGAACTTGTATACTGGTCATAAATGCTATGTTGGTAGGAAGAACTATCTCTATTCTCATCTTCTGAAGATCCGCTAATAACTCGGGTTGTGCTGTTAGGAAATAAGCTCATGCTCTTCAACTCAAGGATCTGCAACTATGTTGACCTTCCCAGGATGATACTGTAGGTTAATGTCATAATCTACTAGTAACTCTAGCCATCTTCTCTGATGCATGTTGATATCCTTCTGGATAAACACATACTTGAGGCTCTTGTGGTCGGTAAAAATCTCTATCTGATCTCCTTATAAATAATGCCTCTAAAGCTTGAGTGCGAAAACTACTGCTGCTAACTCCAAGTCATGTGTTAGGTAATTCTTCTTGTGATCACGAAGCTGACATGGCGCATAAGCTATTACCTTGCCATATTGTATTAGGACACATCATGTTACACTCTGATTCATAGAGTCATTCATTCACATATTTATCTCTTGGAATCGATCGTCCTCGCTTGGGCGTGATGTTGTACAAGTCTGGTATTACACTTGTACAAGGCAAAGATGGTACATAATTAATTATCTTCAAATAAGAACACATCACAGCGGCAGAAGCAGACAAATTGAAGTTAACGAGGACATTCTTTCTTATCGAATGGGAACACATCATTTGATTTATAACAGCAGAAATGAGAAGATAACTTGCAGTCACAGAGAGATATATAGAACTTTATTCTCTTTATTGATAATTGAAGAAGAGTACAAGACTTGTATTGAAGTACAATCCTTATAACACATCTCACTTTATATTGAAAGCCAACTGAACAATGCTATAAAGCTTACATTTGATACTTGGATACATTGGATTACAACTCGATGTACCGACTTGTCTTACAACTCATTGGAACAACAGATTACACTGTTCCATACATTATGCCCTTTATAAACAGAATACATCTTCTTATACAAGGAGATCTTCTGTATGCCCAACAAATCTTCGATGCCGCGGGGCTGATCAAGCCAATCTTCGTGTACAGAATATCCCAAGCACGAGCACCTGCCCACAAAATGTGGGTCAGTACATCATCTATGTACTGGCGAGCAGAATCCAACCAACTCGCCTAAACCAACACTAACTGATCAATTTAGCAAACATTTAATAGAATGATCTTTCTACTTGGGCCTAGCATCAGTTTACAGTTCTTGAGCAGAAATATTGAAGTAAGTAAACATGTTATAGCATGATATAGCATTTCCTTGTGCATGGCATCATCTAAGCAATATTGAGTTAACACCTTGAGTATATTATGGAAATATTCCTGGAAGGCATCGTTTAGCCTACCTGGTGTTATCGTTCAACAGGTTATGGCAATATTCTAAAAGGCAATGCATTAGCAAATCGTAATTAACATGTTGAGCATGTTAAGCAGGAAAGTTGAACCAATATATGTATAATATCACAATTATGTGACTCCTTACCGACAGTCGACTTCTCATACCTGTATCAAATACAGGTTAGCAGATATACTTACTCAGTCTACATAAAAATATTCATTAGCGTGCATCCTGACTACACGGTTACTGGTGTTGTTAAACTATATGGACTCTTTTTATTTCAATTTAAGATAATGCGGTCAGCATAGTAGGTGGCGAGCCTCTATGCCATCCTGCCTTATCCATGCTCCAACAGCACTTATTATTATTTTCTCCAAGGTCGAATCGGTCCCGGCACCCCGGTACCGTTCGAGGAAATTAAAACTCAAACCTTGTATATAAGTTGTCCATGACCATACAAATGCGTGTCTGACTCGATTGTGAACATAATCGCATGGTAAAATATATTACAGAAAGCAAAGGTAACAGTGCATCATTAAGTCATATTCGATGACTTATTCATTTCATCATTACTATTATTTTATTTGGTGATCTCAACAATCCCATGCTTTATCATTTCTCATTCATTGCTTCATTGCAATGTTTCTCATATCGTTCCTTTCGACAAGGAATATAACATTCATTCATTTCTTAGGGACATTTATTCATTCTTTCATTGCTTATAAGGGACATGCAACATTTCATATTCTTGCAATAGTTATACAGAGTGTACATGATTCAAGTATTTCGTTCAATTCTCATAGCCAGAACATTGTCAATTCTATCCTTCACAAGGCATCTCATTAATCAAGTGTTTTACTTGTTCCGGCAGTGTTAAGCATAAGGGGCATTATTAATTCATTTATAGGCATCAAGTCACATTAGCAATTCAAGTGTTATTCGTTCAGCAGTTCAATATTCATGTCTTATTTATTTCAACGATTTCCAGCATATACATCTCTATCAATTTAGCAACTAAAGAATCGCATCACAATTATTCAACATTCAACGTAAGAGACATTAAGAACATATTCATAGCATCATGTTATTCTATTTATTAAGCATGCAGGAATAAGAAGAAAGGAGGACGGTTCCACTTGTCTTGCATAACGGTCTTCCTACTCCGATCACACTTATCTTCCAATGGACATAGCTCCACCGACGTGCCACGTTCCAACACTCAATCCGTCTAGCCAGCTAAGAGAGACTGCGTCAGTCTCAACTCTCTTGATCTCCAACACAAGTCACGGTCCAACATTCTGATCCCATCTAACAAGCCAACCAAATGCCTCACGCGGAGCGGGGCGTTACATAATATACCACTCAGAAAAAGTTTCGTCCTTGAAACTTAAGAGAACAACTCATCTTACTAATTTACTTAGTCACAACAAGTTACTCATTCATCTTCAATTCAATATTCATTTCGACACACTCGGTCATCTCGAAATAGCTATCCAACTGTACCATTTTAATCCATCAACGATTCGATCTGTCTTTCTCTTTTTTAATTACTTGTAACTTCTCATTGATTCACCAACATTTTTCTTGCATTTCTATCTTGGTCGCAACATATCACTTCGTTTGGATCCATACACATATTTTAGGCATCCCCAAAACATATGTATTTCAGCCGAAGTTCGTGCTAGTGCGATAAACTCTTCCCATAATGTTATCTCAGTCGTAACCTATCACTTCGGCTGGATCCATGCACATATTTTAGCCGTCTCCAAAACATATGTACTTCAGCCAACTTCCATGTTAGTACGATTCGATCAGCTACGATATAACTATCTTTTCCAAATCCGACTTAGAATCCTTACAATTGACTTATTACTTCATTCACTTTGCCACAATCACTATCTTCTAGGCCACAACACTTAACATCAGGGACAACTCGGGCAAGCTCTCTATCCAAGCATAATATTTCTAACATTCGATCAAGGGTCTAACTTAGAGCCAATCATATCAAGAGTTCACAACATGCAATCATATTCCTTCCCAAATCCAACAATATTTCTCACCGAGGCAATTCATCTTTTCTATAAGATACAATCTGACGTCACCTACTATCGATTCACCGAGTCAGGGTATAATTCTATGCAACAGTCAAGGTTAACCCAGCTACCGACTATAGATACCGATCAAACATTTTCGTTATGAGCAGTCAATTCCATTTCATAGAATAATTCACTGCTCGACATACACCACTCAAGTCTTACCCTATGATTGCACTTTCTACTTTTGGTCGACATATAACTTAAAATGGGTCAAACATCTCCAAGGCACAAGTTGAAGCATACATTTTCTTAGTTCAATACTCATCACCACCATCTCTCGTTCAATGCCACAAAGTCATCCTATGGGTCTCCAATGGTCACCTATTATTCAGTCAATCTCTAAGGTTAGCTCCACTGATAGCTAAACTTAATCATTCAGGTGACTTTCCTAGAGTAGACGGCTACTAGGGTTATACTAGTTTCTTCTTCTTAGGGCCAACAAGCAAGCGACAGTTTTAAATAACTCTACCCAAACCTATGGGTAACAACTCAGTCAGAATAACTAATCGCCATTGACGGCTATGCCAACAATTAGTAAGTCATCAACTGGTCGCTAGGGTCAAGTCTATCTATCTAGGGTCTTCCTCAAGGAAATAATTCTCATAGAGGCTCATTCTTAGACTTACCCCACGACCGAGTAAGATCGATCTAGCAACATTATGGTCAATTCCAACTCGACATACGATTTTTATTGTTCTAATAATCCATCAAGTAAAAGGTCCAACGATCAAATTTCTATTCCAATGCCTTTGTACCCATACGAACTCATAAGCCAAGGCTAACTATTCAAGGGTCATCAATTTCGATAGTCTTAACATAACTATGGAATCATACTATTCGGTTAGTATGACAAAGTCAAACCACTAAGTCATAAGCCAGCAAACCATACCCCAACCAACAGTCACATATATCGATATTATCCAACACATTCGCAATTTTTCAATCCCATTCGTTTCATCAGTCATCAAACTATCTTACGAGCATTCTTAAATCTCCTACCGCAAGGGTCGAGTAGTTCATTCCATTCGATCCGATAATTCCTATATCAATTAATCATTCTCTATGTAACACAAATATTCAGGATTGCTGCTTGTTACTTTTCTAGTATAATTCAATTCCACAGCATTCATGCACATACGCAACGACTATCCTTTGGTGATCAAGATGGATTAACATCTATTATACCTTAGGGTCAAGGCACAGATTTCTAATATTCTTTTGGGTCACCGATAATATTTCCAGAACTTTCAGCTTAGCAACCAACTTTGTATTAGCCACATATGATTTGTATCCAATCAATCGAAGTCAACATTCAGATGTTCTAAGCCATAACATTCTCTAGCCAAATCCATTTACTATAGCATACTAACTGTCTTACTAGTCTGAGTCATCATTCGACTAAATAATTTCTAACCAAGCCACCCGTTACAATTTCTAGAATCTCGCTACCCAGCCTAACATCACCGTCAAGGGACACTTGAGTCATCAAACAACAATACATGACTTCAATCTAAGTCTCGACACTACCCAGTACCCACAGATAGTCTTCTTGCTATCCTATGGAAAGGGTCAACATACATCTCGTTCTGATATGGTAGAGGTAATATACCACTCAGAAACGAAGCCATCTTTAAACAATACCAACCCAATTCTATTTCGGACATTCGTGATCTATAATGATCACAACAGGTAGTCAATATCTCGGGGTCTCAATATCACAAGCCGACATTCTTAGGGTCTCGAAAGCACTAGCCAGCACACATGAGACAACTCACCGGTTCCGTTGAACTCATCCATCAATTACCCCATTCACAATTCTTTTCCAACGTCACATGCAATTCTCAACTTGTTACAGCATACATATCCACTTTTTTTTATTTTTATATATTTTTTTATTCCTACATTCCAAATAGCATTCACACTATAGCATACTATAGTATCGAGTCATTATTGGGTTATTGGTGTCCAAACCAACAACAATCATTCATTCAGGGGCATCACATTGTATTTGGACTTATTGTATGGAACATCCAGTGAGCAGCCAAGAGGGTCAATGAACTTTCAGACACAAACAACATAGGATGATTACCGAACAACAATAGCATAATCGCGGAAGCAATCTTTGATTTAATCGCGGAAGCAACATTGAGTGATCGCGGAAGCAACTTTAGTTAATCGTCAATGCAACTTTGATTTGAAATGAATCAAAGAAGAGACCAAGGACTTATAGCCGTGCTCTGATACCAATTTGTCACGCCCCGATTCATAGAGTCATTTATTCACATATTTATCTCTTGTAATCGATCGTCCTCGCATGGGCGTGATGCCGTTCAAGTATGATATTGCACTTGTATAAGGCAAAGATGGTATATAATTGATTATCTTCAAATAGGAATACATCGCAGCAGCAGAAGCAGACAAATTGAAGTTAACGAGGATATTCTTTCCTATCGAATGGGAACACATCATTTGATTTATAACAGCAAAAATGAGAAGATAACTTGCAGCCACAGAGAGATATATAGAACTTTATTCCCTTTATTGATAATTAAAGAAGAGTACAAGACTTGTATTGAAGTACAATACTTATAACACATCTTACTTTATATTGAAAGCCAACTGAACAATGCTATAAAGCTTATATTTGATACTTGGATACATTGGATTATAACTCGATGTACCGACTTGGCTTACAACTTATTGGTACAACTGATTACACTATTCCATACATTATGCCCTTTATAAATAGAAGACATCATCTTGTACAAGGAGAGCTTCTGTATGCCCAACAAATCTTCGATGCCGCGGGACTGATCACGCCAATCTTCGTGTACAGAAAATCCTAAGCACGAGCACCTGTCCACAAAACGTGGATCAGTACATCATCTATGTACTGGCGAGCAGAATCCAACCCACTCGCCTAAACTGTGATGACCCGCACCCAAGAGTATGGGCACGAGACGTGGGTACGTCCAGCCTACGCCGCAGTGTCGGCGATAGAACGCTGTCCTAGGTCTCATGCATCTAACAGTATAAGGCTAAGCAGTTTATACTCCCCGAATGGGGGTGACATAGCAGAATGTAAACTCAATCACATCTAAGGTAGAGCATAATGGAAGATAGATAAAACATAAAATCCAAAAGAGATACAGCAGATAGAAGTCTAAGTGTCTAAGATACACCAACCCAGAAATACATCTCAAAACTCAAATACAGTAATCCATAAAATAAATACAACTCAAAACAACTGAAATAAGCTATAAGTAAACCCTAGCTATCTATACAACCTCTACTGTGTCTCCTCTAGGCTAGCAGACAACCTCCGGGCTATCTGTAAAATTTATCAACAGGTCCAGTCAGGACAGGAGCGAGCACAGTACATCTCAACAAATCATAGCAGGTCAGGATATATAATCATGCTAGAGAGTAAGATACAAGATACTGAAGGAATAACATGATAAAAAGAGAGAGATTGTAAATAAATAGCTACAGTATATAGAGAACTAACAGTGCTAGTGATTCAGAGCATAAGATGGTTATGTAGACGGCACGATGTTGTACACGAGTAATCTACAGAGGTTGTATACGAGTAATCTACTGGATTGAATACATAACCACTTCTACTCCCCTGCCCCAATCAATACACAAGGATCTAGTTAAGTTATGTTATTGTACACGAAGGTCATGTGAATACATGATTATACACGATTTCATACGTTTCGTACACGAATGTCACAAATACAAGGAGTACACGATGTTCACGATAAAGTACACGAACACGAATACCCGATGTATCTGCTAAGGGGATAACATCTCACCACAAGATCCATATAGTACTAATCCGTGTTTCCAACATGTCAGCATCATGTAAAGTAATCTAAAGCAGGAAATATACTCCTAATGCAGGATATGAAATGATCAGAGAATGTACTCGCCTGGTGTCTGAATGTCCAAAATAAATATACTGTCAGAGGAGAGGTGTCTGGCTCCTAATCAGAACAGTACAAGTCACAACAAGTCAAAAATGGCAATACGAAGTTCTACTATGCATTCTACATAATTCTAGGTCAATCTAGACCAAAGTCAACTCTTGGTCAACTTGGTCAACCCTAAAGTCAAACCTAGGTCAACTATGGTTAAACTAGGTCTAACAAGTCTAAATTAGGTCAAACAAGTTATTCTAGGTCTAAACAAACTAAGTATATGCAAATCAAGTACCCAAGATAGCTACTAACTCATAGCCTAAGTCACTTGCTAAACCAAGTACAAAACTAAACCATAAGCTAACAAGGCACACAAACTTAGTCATATAATGTATATATATTATTCACATTCACATATTCATATACATAGATATATATAGGAAAGCTATATATATAGGCACATACATATATATAAAGAGAGAAAGAGAGGTAAAAGAGTAAGTGAGTATGTGTGTGTTTGGCATGTGTGTGAAAGGATATGTGTTAATGTTCTAAAATTTAGTGATAGGTAGGTGTATGTGACATGGGATACATGATGTCAAAGGGTGTATGAATGCATGTGTGTAAAAGGTTATAGGTTAACTCAGTTTATAGAAATACATACATACATACTTACCTTGTATACATGCATGCATACATATCATGTATATTACATTTACATGATACATACATGTATACTTGTATTATATTATACTTACATTCATGCATATTAGATACTTGTATTTATATTAACATATTACAAACATTCATTTCATTCATGCATCTATGCATTACCTATATGTTTTATACATATGCATATATTGTATATTCATATCATTTCATACATTAACATAGAGACATACAAACATGCACACATCATATATTTCATACCTTGCATTATCCTACATATCATGTTATATATTATCATTCATTCCTTTCATATATTACATTATCTTTAAGTTGAATACATCATATATGGATACAATACATTATCTTGCATGCTTGCATTCATATATTACATTCTATATTACCTATATAAATGTATTTCCTCCATTCATTCATGCTTGTATCATATACTCTACATTACCATACATGTTATCATTATATATTACATTATAATATTTATACAATATGCATTCATATCTATCATTACATATATATCTTCATTCATATCTAGCATTTATTATATACTTTCATGCATACATTGTATATCATTCTTTCATTCATGCATTGCTCATATGCATTATATTAATTGCATTCCTACATGCTTGCATTCAACCATATATATACATTAATGTATAGAGAATCTATATCATATATATATATATATATATATATTATTTCATTCATCTAACATATCATGCATTACATACTCTATATTCATTTAATATCCATACGACATAGGCTCATAGGTTACACAAAATGCATATATCGTATGGTCACTCTTCTACTTAAAATCAATACTGTACCAATTAAGCATTCACTAAATTCTAAGATTAAAGTATGTTGTAGCCCTTCGTGTTAGCTTTCCGAAACTTTAAATGGATCGCATTTTCGTGTCCGGAAGCTCCCAAAATCGCAAAAATACCGAAACACGTTCGTCTTTCGTACAGCTGACACTCAAATAATTCTACAGAAAGTTATAGAAAGAATTTGGCTTATTAAAATATATATTTGGAAAGCTAACTTCGATACGTTCTTTTAAAAAAACAAAAGATAAATCGGAGTTCTAAGCTAAAAGTTATGACATTTCTAAGTTACTTTGGTTAATAAAAACGTGGATGAAAATTATGACGGATTTGACAAAAGAATACATATAGGCCAAGATACTTGGATACAAACATAGGTATCCAAATGAAACTCATTCTAACCATTCTAACTAAGATCAATCCACTCTCTAACCATTATAAAACTGAATTTAAATATCTATTTAAACTATTATCATACATACATACACATGGGGTGTCCTAATTTGGGATCTATCAAGTAGGACACAAGACAAATATCTAAAATCCTCAAGAGAGCTCCAAATGGCCTCAAATTTGAATCTAAATGGGACACATGCATGAGGATGGATCCTATGGATTCAAAACTAATTTATATGCAAAAAAAATCGATTTAGAGGATGGGTTTTACCTATTGGGAGTGGAATCCCAATGAAATTCTATAGGACACGGCTCCGATACGAAGATCCCTCAAAGTGGATACTCCTCCTTGCACTCATCTTCCAATCCTTGGTAGCACCCTTCCCTTGGAGAATGGAAATGATTGAGGAAAGGTTTGGTGAAGGAATGATTTGATTTGGAGATCAAATCAATGGGAATGCTCTCTAAAATTGGGGAAGAACAAAAGGAAAATAAAAGAGGCAAGATTGTAATGAATGAAATGAATCATTCTCTTCTAAAGGTGGCTGCCATAAAGAGTCCATTAGGGCTAATGGAAAATGTCCTAATTGTCCCTCTCTAGTCTCATATGGTTAAGTCTAGACTAGGTTCAAGTTTGGGGTCAAAATGATCTAGTTTTGAGTCTCTAACTTAACCATTCTAACATGATAAAAATTAGTTTAATTAACTAACTTAATGTTGGATCTTGCGAGCCATGCTTAACTTAATATTGGGTCCCATCTAGAGTTCAAGCTACCCGGGTCACAATACAAGTCGAAACGAGACGAAACTCAAACCCGACTAAACAAATCCAATAAAAACAATATAAAAAATATAAAATTTTCCCAAAATATTAAAATATGAAAAATGACCAAAATCATAATACATCAATTTAATTATTATTAAAAATAATCTAAAATTCACCAATTAATCAAAATCCTAAATAATTCAAAAGTCACAAAATGACCAAAATACCCTTAGCCTAAAAAGTTGTCAATAGTCATTCTAATCACATGGTTAGGTCCCCATGGTTAGTCTCTAAGTTTAGCAAAACTAGGAATTAACTAGTTAACCATCAAAATCATAATTTAATATTTTAAATAGTTTTAAATTGATTAAAAAAATTTACCATAAATTACAACATGCGTTAAATCTTATTATCGATTAATCAAAATTACCCTCATTTGGAAAACTGGGAGTTAAAATCCTACCCTCCTTAGAAAAATTTTGTCCTCGAAATTAAAATGTTCATACTCCTTCTAGGTCAAACCCCCACAATCAAAGTCTCAGAACTTACCTAAATCATACAATTTAAAAGAATGGCATACAGGGTCATGGCATACGGTGGTAGTGTAAGTCTCATCTAGGTATACTAGTTACACTAGACCAAAACAATCATAGGGTATCAAAACTTACAAGCAATCAGGGGTGTTAAACTGAAAAGATACAGAAATAACAAATCATCAAAACTGTATGGCAGTCTACCATCCTATATAAAAAACTGGTACTTATCAGAAAATAAAATAAGATAACTACCAATTATCTATAAAGGGGTACTATTTAAAAAAAAATCAAAATCAAAAGTTAAAGAATGAAAGTCAATTGCATTGAAATCCAATCACAATATATATATATATATATATATATATATAGAGAGAGAGAGAGAGCGTTAGAGAGGGAAAAACTAGCATTATGTAAAGGTTATGTGGTTAGTGTGTGAAATATACATGAAAGTGTATAGGAGGATTTGGGTTTCAAAACAATAGCTATCAAGTTACACTACTCATGGCATATTGGTTAAACAATCTACAATGCACAACCTATTTACTCATAACATGCATGGCTAACCATATATATACATATATCTATATGTATAGAGAGGTAGAGATTTAGTTATGTATCTATATAAATTATAACATGTATGCATAAACTATATATATATATATATATATATATATATATATATATATATATATATATATATATATATACCTATATAGATATTTGAACATAACATAGAGATAAAGGGTTAGGTTTACATGGCAGTTGTGAACATTAGTGTACATTAGTGTAGAGTGTCAAGAGTACAGGGGTTATAACTTAAAATGAAGGGTTCAATCAGTCAGTTCAGTTTAACATTACATATTAAATCTGAAATTGAACTAAACATTTAAAATTAATGTGAAAATGTTAACATGTATTCCGTTTTAGGATTTTGGAGAAATTCGAACATCAAATCAACCCAATGTTTATCACAACCTAACATGTAAAAATATGAAACCTAACATTATATCCCTACATACAACAATGTATATACCTCAAAATATTATATTTAAAAACAGCAATTTGAACTAATATTTAAAATCCAGTATTAAGGATTAATATGCACACAGTCTCAGATTTGGCAAGTTCAAACACAAAACTCAACCAATTTCTTTAAGAATTGAAACCTTGTGTATAAGATACATGTGCAGTGATGTAAACAAAACTAATAACATGAAATTTATATTTAAATTAGGAATTTAAATTAGAAAAGCAGAGAACCAGTCTCTGATACTGTACTGTATCAGAATATTGGAGTTTTGAGAATTTAAACATCAACAACATATTAATATGCATTTAGATGGGTTGATAATCAAAGTGTAGCATGCATACGTGTCAGACAAAGTGTCTGTGTCCACTATATATATTCTCATGTCCCAATATAAAAACCAAATTCTATTTCAAGACCAACATTTAGATTCCTACCAAGATTGCAAAGCAGGTGATTGATGTAATCAAGACAGTTTTATTATTATTATTATTTAATACAAGAATAATAGCAATAAGGAAATAATGATAAAATATGTTCTGCTTATTTGTTTAAAAGAAGGAACCATTTTGAAACCAGAGCTATAATATCAAATCTAAGATAAGGTCTAGCAAAATTATTGATTCATTATTTTAAGAAGAGATTCATAGTAAGAAGTTACACAAAGGTTTATAATACAGCTAAAGCTACTCCTACTCCTAAGTTAAATAATAAGAAACAAAACAAACAAAACAATTTTTTTGAAAGACTGAACAAAAGTAGAGAAAACTTGTTCAAGAGCATTTAAGGTACAATCTGATAATCATATGCGTCTATCCAAAATCATGGTGCTCCAAATCCTCGTCATACTAGTAAGCAAGGCTACGATAATCACAGAGTCCTTGACTAAAGTACATACCTCTAGGTTCATGGTATTTAAAATTTCTGTATTGCCGCATGCGACGGCAAAAACTTTAAATTTCCATACCCGAGAAATAGGTCCAAAATCTGACTATATGTTCTCACTATGCCAGCTAACATGACTATCGAAGATTCTAGATCCCATAACTGAGGTGACCTAGCCCATATAATTTTTTTCTAAAAAAAAAAGTAAACATAACACAGGAACAACATAACAAATTGATCAGTCAACAAGGAACAGATGGAATCGAATTTCAAAATAGTTATAAGAGATAATTGCGGGAATGGAATAGAGAAGAACGGAACTTGCAGCAAGATCTCTAATGGTCTGTGCATCCTCGACTGTCCTGATGATAGCTCGCCCTGCTGGTTTCTTCTGGTCTACTGATGACGCTGCATGAACCGCTGCTGCTGAAAGAAATCGGGAATGATGAGAAAAAGTCTCTGTACAGACAGAGGTGTACCTCCAATGTAGCAGAAACGCCAACCTGAGTCGGCACAACAGGAGCTGCGGTCTCGAGACCCTAATAAACAGGACGAGAGGTGGCCAGCCTCTCGATAGTATCCCCCGAACCGAAGCGATGAGATCATGTCTCCATAACCATTATGAAGACAGATCAAAACAACAAGCAATTACTGAGAATGAAGCGAGAAATCAAAGAAAGGCGGTTAATATTCAAGGAAAAACAATAAGCAGCAAATTTAGATAAAATAGATCTGATAAGGAGTTTTTCCTAATGTGATTGAGTACCTTCAAAATATCCTAATCCTACTGCAGGCTGTAGTGATACTCTAGTTTGAATACCACTACACAAACTCGACCTGCATGGGCCACCACTAAAAATGTGTCACGACCCGCACCCTAGAGTAAGGGCACGAGACGTGGGTACGTCCAGCCTACGCCGCAGTATCGGTGGTAGAACACTGTCCAAGGTCTCATGCATCAAACAGTATAAGGCTAAGCAGTTTATACTCCCCGAATGGGGGTGACATAGCAGAATGTAAACTCAATCACATCTAAGATAGAGCATAATGGAAGATAGATAAAATATGAAATCCAAAAGAGATACAGCAGATAGAAGTCTAAGTGTCTAAGATACACCAACCCAGAAATATATCTCAAAGCTCAAATACAGTAATCCATAAAATAAATACAACTCAAGACAACTAAAAATAAGCTATAAGCAAATCCTAGCTATCTATACAACCTCTACTGTGTCTCCTCTAGGCTAGCAGGCAACCTCCAGACTATCTGTAAAATTTATCAACAGGTCCAGTCAGGACAGGAGCGAGCACAGTACATCTCAACAAATCATAGCAGGTCAGGATATATAATCATGCTAGAGAGTAAGATACAAGATACTGAAGGAATAACATGATAAAAAGAGAGAGATTGTAAATAAATAGCTACAGTATATAGAAAACTAACAGTGCTAGTGATTCAGAGCACAAGATGGTTATGTAGACGGCACGATGTTGTACACGAGTAATCTACAGAGGTTGTACACGAGTAATCTACTGGATTGAATACATAACCACTTCTACTCCCCCGCCCCAATCAATACACAAGGATCTAGTTAAGTTATGTTATTGTACACGAAGGCCATGTGAATACATGATTATACACAATTTCACACGTTTCGTACACGAATGTCACAAATACAAGGAGTATACGATGTTCACAATAAAGTACACGAACACGAATACCCGATGTATCCGCTAAGGGGATAACATCGCACAACAAGATCCATATAGTACTAATCCGTGTTTCCAATGTGTCAGCATCATGTAGAGTAATCTAAAGCAGGAAATATACTCCTAATGCAGGATATAAAATGATCAGAGAATGTACTCGCCTGGTGTCTGAATGTCTAAAGTAAATATACTGTCCGAGGAGAGGTGTCTGGCTCCTAATCAGAACAGCACAAGTCACAACAAGTCCAAAATGGCAATATGAAGTTCTACTATGCATTCTACATAATTCTAGGTCAATCTAGACCAAAGTCAACTCTTGGTCAACTTGGTCAACCCTAAAAGTCAAACCTAGGTCAACTATGGTCAAACTAGGTCTAACAAGTCTAAATTAGGTCAAACAAGTTATTTTAGTTCTAAACAAACTAAGTATATGCAAATCAAGTACCCAAGATAGCTACTAACTCATAGCCTAAGTCACTTGCTAAACCAAGTACAAAACTAAACCATAAGCTAACAAGGCACACAAACTTAGTCATATAATGTATATATATTATTCACATTCACATATTCATATACATAGATATATATAGGAAAGCTATATATATAGGCACATACATATATATAGAGAGAGAAAGAGAGGTAAAAGAGTAAGTGAGTATGTGTGTGTTTGGCATGTGTGTGAAAGGATATGTGTTAATGTTCTAAAATTTAGTGATATGTTGGTGTATGTGGCATGGTATACATGATGTCAAAGGGTGTATGAATGCATGTGTGTAAAAGGTTATAGGTTAACTCAGTTTATAGAAATACATACATACATACTTACCTTGTATACATGCATGCATACATATCATGTATATTACATTTACATGATACATACATGTATACTTGTATTATATTATACTTACATTCATGCATATTAGATACTTGTATTTATATTAACATATTGCAAACATTCATTTCATTCATGCATCTATGCATTACCTACATGTTTTATACATATGCATATATTGTATATTCATATCATTTCATACATTAACATAGAGACATACAAACATGCACACATTATATATTTCATACCTTGCATTATCCTACATATCATGTTATATATTATCATTTATTTCTTTCATATATTACATTATCTTTAAGTTGAATACATCATATATGGATACAATACATTATCTTGCATGCTTGCATTCATATATTACATTCTATATTACCTATATACATGTATTTCCTCCATTCATTCATGCTTGCATCATATACTCTACATTACCATACATGTTATCATTATATATTGCATTATAATATTTATACAATATGCATTCATATCTATCATTACATATATATCTTACATTCATATCTAGCATTCATTATATACTTTCATGCATACATTGTACATCATTCTTTCATTCATGCATTGCTCATATGCATTATATTAATTGTATTCCTACATGCTTGCATTCAACCATATATATACATTAATATAAAGAGAATCTATATCATATATATATTATTTCATTCATCTAACATATCATGCATTACATACTCTATATTCATTTAATATCTATACTATATAGGCTCATAGGTTACACAAAATGCATATATCGTATAGTCACTCTTCTACTTAAAACCAATACTGTACCAATTGAGCATTCACTAAATTCTAGGATTAAAGTATGTTGTAGCCCTTCGTGTTAGCTTTCCGAAACTTTAAACGGATCGCATTTTCGTGTCCGAAAGCTCCCGAAATCGCAAAAATACCGAAACACGTTCGTCTTTCGTACAGCTGACACTCAAATAATTCTACAGAAAGTTACAGAAAGAATTTTGCTTATTAAAATATATATTTGGAAATATAACTTCGATACGGTTCTTTTAAAAAAAATAGAAGATAAATCGGAGTTCTAAGCTAAAAGTTATGATATTTCTAAGTTACTTTGGTTAATAAAAACGTGGATGAAAATTATGACGGATTTGACAAAAGAACACATATAGGCCAAGATACTTGGATACAAACATAGGTATCCAAATGAAACTCATTCTAACTATTCTAACTAAGATCAGCCCACTCTCTAACCATTATAAAACTAAATTTAAATATCTATTTAAACTATTATCATACATACATACACATGGAGTGTTCTAATTTGGGATCTATCAAGTAGGACACAAGACACATATCTAAAATCCTCAAGAGAGCTCCAAATGGCCTCAAATTTGAATCTAAATGGGACACATGCATGAGGATGGATCCTACGGATTCAAAACTAATTTATATGCAAAGAAAATCGATTTAGAGGATGGGTTTTATCTATTGGAAGTGGAATCCCAATGAAATCCTTTAGGACACGGCTCCGATACGAAGATCCCTCAAAGTGGACACTCCTCCTTGCACTCCTCTTCCAATCCTTGGTAGCACGCTTCCCTTGGAGAATGGAAATGATTGAGGGAAGGTTTGGTGAAGGAATGATTTGATTTGGAGATCAAATCAATGGGAAGGCTCTCTAAAATTGGGGAAGAACAAAAGGAAAATAAAAGAGGCAAGATTGTAATGAATGAAATGAATCATTCTCTCCTAAAGGTGGCTGCCATAAAGAGTCCATTAGGGCTAATGGAAAATGTCCTAATTGCCCCTCTCTAGTCTCATATGGTTAAGTCTACACTAGGTTCAAGTTTGTGGTCAAAATGATCTAGTTTTGAGTCTCTAACTTAACCATTCTAACATGATAAAAATTAGTTTAATTAACTAACTTAATGTTGGGTCTTGTGAGCCATGCTTAACTTAATATTGGGTCCCATCTAGAGTTCAAGCTATCCGGGTCACAATACAAGTCGAAACGAGACGAAACTCAAACCCGACTAAACAAATCCAATAAAAATAATATTAAAATTATAAAATTTTCCCAAAATATTAAAATATAAAAAATGAACAAAATCATAATACATCAATTTAATTATTACTAAAAATAATCTAAAATTCACCAATTAATCAAAATCCTAAATAATTGAAAAGTCACAAAATGACCAAAATACCCTTAGCCTAAAAAGTTGTAAATAGTCATTCTAATCACATGGTTAGGTCCCCATGGTTAGTCTCTAAGTTTAGCAAAACTAAGGATTAACTAGTTAACCATCAAAATCACAATTCAACATTTTAAATAGTTTTAAATTGATTAAAAAAATTTACCAAAAATTATAACATGCGTTAAATCTTATTATCGATTAATCAAAATTATAAAAGTTTAAAATTACCCTCATTTGAAAAACTGGGTGATACATAAACCAACACTAACTGGTCAATTTAGTAAGCGTTTAATAGAATGATCTTTCTACTTGGGCCTAGCACCAGTTTACAGTTCTTGAACAGAAATATTGAAGTAAGTAAACATGTTATAGCATGATATAGCATTTTCTTGTGCATGGCATCATCTAAGCAACATTGAGTTAACACGTTGAGCATATTATGGAAATATTCCTGGAAGGCATCGTTTAGCCTACTTGGTATTATCGTTCAATAGGTAATGGCAATATTCTAAAAGGCAATGCATTAGCAAATCATAATAAACATGTTGAGCATGTTAAGCAGGCAAGTTGAACCAACATATATATAATATCACAATTATGTGATTCTTTATCGATAGCCAACTTCTCGTACCTGTATCAAATACAGGTTAGCAGATATACTTACTCAGCCTGCACAAAAATATTCATTAGCGTACATCCTGACTACATGGTCACTGGTGTTGTTAAACCATATGGACTCTTTTCATTTCAATTCAGGACACTACAAGAATAAAGGCTTTTCTTGACGATTTTTCCTCGTCAAGAAAATGGTATCTTGACGGTTGCAGATCCGCCAACAAGGCCGAAGTCAAGAAAAGACCTCCCCTTTTTTTGACGGTCTCTGGCATGGCTTTTTTTGACGGTTTTTTGCCGTCATATTAATTTATTTTTTTGACTGCTTTTAGCCGTTAAGATAGCAGTTTTTAGAAACCGTCAACATAGGTAAAAACTTTTCTTGACTCCGGCCTAGATGATGGCTATTAGCCGTCAAGAAAAGCCATCTTGCAGCAGAACTGAGTTAATTGTTGACGTTTTATAACCGTCAAGAGAAGCTAAATTTTGTATAGCAAAAATTCCATTGATAATTATATAATATGAATCAAACACACACATAATATCAACAATCCAGAAGATATATATACATCAAATAAGTACAAAATCCAATTTTTATATTAATAAACTGTATATTGTCCATACATCACAAACTTCAAATACATCCAATACGTCCAACCACAAACATCTAACACTTGTCCAACCACAAACATATCCAACCAAAGTATGTAGTTTTCATACATCTTAAACATCCAAAACTGAAAATTATACAAATAAAACCAAGATATGTAGCAAACCCTGCTGGAGCAAAGTATGCAATTTCCATAATCTTTATTTTCCATACTTGTTCATTTTTTATGTAGTTTCTGAGAGACCAAGAGAAATGGAAAGAGTATGTCATTATATAAACAAAGTTTTAATTCTTCTATACATGTAAAGATCTGATGGTAGACAAAAGACAAAATTAATTGAACATTCAGATGTTGCATAAGATTTGTAGACCCGATACTACACACGCTAAGCCTAATTGTCTTCAAAAAAAGTATATTAATCTCCAGTTCCGAGAACTTAGAATCTGGAAGTACTCTAGATAAAAACTTTGGATGAAGGATTTCATTGAAACTTCATGAAACATGGACATGGCACCTAGTATTATATCTGATATGTATATTAGAGAACACGGCATGGATAGGGCACCTATTCCAAACTAAAACAACAAAAAGAATGCTTTTATCCCAAATTCAAGCTTCACTATTTCAGACTAAGTAAAAGAAATTATGAGGGAAATAATTATTGCTAGGGATAGTTGTTTAAATATGAGAGGAATTAACTACTTAAGAAAACAGAACATACCTGAGCTAAACTTTTGTACTTTGAGATCTCATCTTGAAGTCCAATCCAATCAACTTGCTAAAGAGAGCAATGGAAGCACAAGAAAATGCAGTGAACCGCAATCGAACACATACCCAAGTTTGGATACCACAATCAAACACATACCCAAGTTTCCTGGATAAGAACACTATCTCCGGTAAGACTCAGTTTTTTGTATCCATGTGTATCCTGAAACAACAATGACATCACGAAAGAGATTTAGTTCAGCTATCAGCTAAGCAACCTGTTATCGTCTATGTGTCATATTGTATAGTTACTTGAATCATTGAAAGTCTTATGTTTTTGACAATGACATATATTGAATACACTTCCAGAGATTGGTTGTCCTGGTGCAATTTAATTTTACTTTTCGTGTACTAAATTTATTTATTTATTTTGTTAGATTATTATTGTTTAAGTCAGCAGAAAAATGGTATGCCCAAAGAGACATGATATCCATATGTAAGAATGAGGGGAAAGGCTAAGTTATAAAACTCAATCTAACACTTATAAATTGTTGCTGGAAGTTGGATAGCTAATTAGACTTATTAAGGAATAAAGGACATGGTTAACCAAAACTATCAAAAAGTGTGAAGAAAAATAGTCCTGAATCATCGTTAAAGGAATAAATGCAAGGATAAGAATACCAAACATTTTTTTTGCTGAAGAACCAGAACTCCACAGTAGGATCCTCACATTGAAGTTACATGAAGCAGTACAGTTAGCCTCGGCGTAACAGTGAACCTTCCATTTGCAGCAAATTGCAAAGACTCTACCCATGGGGCAAATGGTAGCTCAGTTCTGGAAAGAAAAGGGAAACAAGAAGATCGACAACCTGCAAATTCCGTTCATACAAGTCTCGACCATAATACATGAAATCAAATCTGCAAAAAAAAGTAAACGAAGTCCCATTAGAGAAAATACATGGAATTCCTTCCAATTACATGATGTCAAAGAACTATCAAACAAACATGCTCTAATTGGAAAGGCAAAAAAACCATGCTTCCCTTATTAAGAATCTATTACACAGATTGTAGTAGAGAAGGAAAAATTGTGTCAACATATTTCATCATGTTCTGATAAAAACAAGGGGGAACAAGAATTAGGTCTACAATAGGGCTTTTGCTTGGTTGCATCCTACATAAGGAGAAAGTGTCTCAACATATTTGTGAAGTTCTAGTTACAGGATGAAACAGGTTTCCTTTGATTAATTTTAGTACTCGAGTAGTGTATCTTTCACTTGCCATGTTGTTCTTCAGATTCTACATGGTGCTTAAGAACCAAAGAAACTAGTATATATACCTTTTCCTTGCAAATCATTTTCTTCAGATTTTACATGATTCCCAAGTGATTGCTTTCTTGCAAATTCCTTGAAAAATTCAACCAATATGCTCATTTCATGTATATTCAATCTGAATATTTTAACTGCATATAATATTAGACAATACTATACCATACCAATTTTTAAAAACCTTGAGAAGCTTTTAAAAGAAAATCTCAAATGAGTTAAAATATAGTAGGGCAACCAATGAAGAGATATTCTTCTTTTACACAGGTGTCAATGTTTCTGAACTTGTAATCAAATGTCCAAGTCAATAACGTATGAAAACCCCAAAAAAATAAATAAATACAACCAATAGATTTTGATGGATGGAACTAACAGATAGAATTCTTTATGCATTTTACAAAAAACATTCAATAAGCCCGATATTGTGTATTTTGTGTAGGCCAGTTATCATAATATTTAACATAAAGGAATACTTAACAAAGTAACTTGTAAATAAATTGATACTAGTTAAGAAATGAAGAATGACATAAAGTTCAGGCGAATGCAATGTTGCAATACCTGATCAATGTCGATAATATACATACTTACAAGTGGTAACTTCTTTCCCAACTCTTCAAGTACAGGGGAGAGTTGAAAATTTGCAAATGTAATAAGAAAAGAACTTCTTCACCAAAGGTTGACTTCAAATCCCCCACTCTTCAAGTACGCTAAAATGTTGACCTTTTTTTTGTTGGCTGAAGCTTACAAAAAAGCCAGAAATCGCCGAGACTTTCATTCATTTTTCCAAATTAAGCAAAAATGTGCAATAACTTGTTTTTCTTCCTTGTAACTACTTCCAAAAACAGAATAGGAGATCATATCCAGGGTTAGCTCCTGAAGCTCATATATATGAAGTGCTTACATAGTGCTCTTTGGGCATTATCTTAAGGGATGACGGTAATGTTAGTTTCATAAGAACCTTACAAGCATAAACTCGAACACCTAAAAAGCATAAACTCTAACATCTTATAAGCATAAAAATCTAGAAAACTATATTATTCTATTAAGCTAGAACCTTACAAGAATAAACTCGAACACCTTACAAGCATATATGTTACCTATAACAATGACATAATCCTTACCCTTTTCCAGAATTAAAATCATGCAATAAACAAAATGTAAATCCTTACCTTGGCTGAGTCGGGATCAATGTGTAGCAACAACTTCTCTAACGTGGCCGAGATGGTGCATGTGTCGACAAAAAAAAAAGATTTGTATTAATATTGTTACTAAAGAACCAAAGTAGAAGTGTGGGAAAGTTTATAGCTGACTTTGATACGAAGCATGACATAGAAACTAAAATAAATTACAAACTAAAAAATTCGAATTTGGTTTAATTATTTCAAGCTAGGAACAACCTACACTTCGAGAGGTCTTACTGTACACGGAGAGCGGCTCGTGGAGCACACAGGTCCAGATGCCGTCGGGCTCCAGATCGGACGGCCAGGAGCCGCCGCAGTCGGGGATGTCGATCGGGGCGGGAGTGGGAGAGAGGCGGTCCCCGAGGAAGTCGATGGCGGTACGACACCCGTCCACGAGCGACGCAAAGAAGACTTCGCGGAGGTCGCTGCCGTCGTCGATCTCGACGAAAATCGGACGCCTCCGCCACGGGAACTCGAACACTTCCAGCTCCCATGCCGACGGGAGGTCAAATTTCTCTTCGACGTCGTCGACGTCTTCGAAGCAGTCGGCCTCGGTCGCCGACGCCCGCTTCTTCTTCTTCTTCTTCTGCTGATGCTGCTGGTTCTTCTTCGATTTGGCTTCTCGAACGGGCCATGATGACCATCCCGATGCACCTCTCCGATGGATGTAGGGTTTGGATTTGGGTATGAGATTAGGTAGATTTGGGGATTAGGGTTTTGGGTCTATAGGAGAAGAAAGGAGAAGGAAGAGGAAGATTAGGAGCATGGAGATGTAGAGAAGGAAGAGGAGAAGGGAGATGTAGATTTGAGCTCTCCTTCTCCATCGGCTGGTGGATGAGAGAGATGGAGAAATATAAAGGTGAGGAAAGAATCGAAAAATAAATAAAACGAGACGGAATAACTAACGTCAATATGGATTTATATTTTAAAAAAATTACCAAAATGGCTGTTAAAAAAATTACGCCAATTTTTTTAGGTATATATTAGTTGACGGTTATTACCGAATCGTCGCTAAATAAAAGGATGTTTCTTGACGGATCCTCTAAAACCGTCAACTATTATGCTGTAAAATTACTAAATTAACATAAAATAAGGCATTTCTTGACGTAAGGCTAAATTCGTCAAGATAACCCATTTTCTTGACGGTTTTTCACGACCATCAACTTATAAACCATCAAGAATCGTCATTTTTCTTGTAGTGAGATAATACGGTCAACAAAGTAGGTGGCGAGCCTCTATGCCACCCCGCCTTATCCGTGCTCCAACAACACTCATCATTATTTTTTCTAGGTCGAATCGGTCCCGATACCCCGGTACCGTTCGAGGAAATTAAAACTCAAACCTTGTATACAAGTTGTCCATGACCATGCGAATGCGTGTCCGACTCGATTGTGAACATAATCGTATGGTATAATATATTACAGAAAGTAAAGGCAACATTGCATCATTAAGTCATATTCAATGACTTATTCATTTTATTATTACCATTATTTTATTTGGTGATCTCAACGATCCCATGCTTTATCATTTCTCATTCATTGCTTCATTGCAACGTTTCTCATATCGTTCCTTTCGACAAGGAATATAACATTCATTCATTTTATAGGGACATTTATTCATTCTTTTATTGCTTATAAGGGACAGACAATATTTCATATTCTTGTAATAGTTATACAGAGTGTACATGATTCAAGTATTTCGTTCAATTCTCATAGCCAGTACATTGTCTATTCTATCCTTCACAAGACATCTCATTAATCAAGTATTTTACTTGTTCCGGCAGCGTTAACCATACGGGGCATTATTAGTTCATTTACAGGCATCAAGTCACATTAGCAATTCAAGTGTTATTCGTTCAGCAGTTCAATATTCATGTCTTATTCATTTCAACGATTTTCAGCATATGTATCTCTATCGATTTGGCAACTAAAGCATTGTATCACAATTATTCAACATTCAAGGTAAGAGACATTAGAGACAGATTCATGGCATCATATTATTCCATTTATTAAGCATGCAGGAATAAGAAGGAAGGAGGACAGTTCCACTTGCCTTGCATAACGGTCTTCCTGCTCCGATCACACTTATCTTCCAATGGACATAGCTCAACCGACGAGCCACGTTCCAACACTCAATCCGTCTAGCCAGCTAAGAGAGACTGCGTCAATCTTAACTCTCTTGATCTTCAACACAAGTCACGGTCCAACATTCTGATCCCATCCAACAAGATAATCAAATACCTCACGCGGAGCGGGGCATTACACATCATAATCCCTTACCTGAGGCGTCATAATAGACTAAAAATTCTCCAGTCCCATCTGGAAGTGTGAGAATAGGTGCCGTCATCAATACTTGCTTTAACTTCTCGAATAAACTCTGACATTCCACTATCCAAGCAAACTGTACATCCTTACGGGTCAACTGCGTCAAGGACGCTGAAATATGAGCGAAGTCTGATACAAATCGCCTGTAATAACCTGCCAATCCTAGAAAACTGTGAACTTCTGCGATGGTACTAGGTACTGGCCATAGCCACTATCTCTAGGGATCCACTTCTACTCCACCTCTGGTGATGATGTAACCTAAGTACAAAATGCTATCAAGCCAAAATTCATACTTGCTGAACTTCACATACAACTGGTGCTCTCAAAAAATCTGAAGGACTACCCAGAGATGTTGCTCATGCTCTGCTTTATTCTTGTTATGAACTAAGATGTCATCTATAAACACTATCATGAATTGATCCAAATAAGGCATGAATATGCGATTCATGAGATCCATGAATACTGTTGGCGCATTGGTCGCTCCGAATAGCATAACGAAAAACTCCTAATGTCCATATCTTGATCTGAATATCGTCTTCAGGATGTTTGCTCTCTGACTCTGATCTGATGGTACCGTGACCACGAGTCAGTCTTTGAGAATACTGCTACCCTACTGAGTTGATCGAATAAATCATCTATCCTTGGTAGAAGATATCTGTTCATGATTGTTACAGAATTCAAGGTATAATAATCAACAAATAATCTTGACGTACCATCCTTCTTCTTCACAGAAAGCATTGGGACTCCCAAGGTGATCCACTAGAATGAATGAATCCCTTGATTCTGAGTTCTTCAATCATCTTTTATAGGATCTCCAATTCTTATGGTACTATTCTGTAGACTCTCTCTGATGCTGATGCCATCTCTGCAATCAAATCAATAGCGAACTTTATCTCTCTCTCTCTAGCGGCATGCTTGGAAGCTCTTCGAGAAATACATTAGGAAATTCTTCTACTACTCTAGGAAACTGAACTACTTCTGCTACTACCATTTGCAAGACTGGTGGAGAAGGATCTACTTCGCCTCTGAAAAACAAAAACTCTTCTTCGTCGGGAATACAAGAAATAATCCTGTCAATATGGTAGTCTATTCTTGCATACTGATCCTTCAACCAATCCATTCCTAAGACCACATCATAGTCGACCATCGAAAATTCTATCAATCTAGCGGGGAACTCTCTACCGCTAATTACGATTCGACACAAGAAAAAGACTATATCTACTCCCACAAGACCGTTACCAGTAAGTATATTGAGTCTTACTGATAGTGACTCGGGCACTAATCCTATTCGTGTTGCGAATCGTGCAGACATAAATGAATATGATGAACCCGAATCAAATAATACTGATGCCGTAAAAGAGTTAACAAGAATGGTACCTGCCACCACCTCACCTGATGCCAATTCTTCTGCTACAGTCAGAGCCATAGCTTGAACCTGTCCTCTTGATGCTTGTCCCCTCTGCTGGTAATCTCTCTGCCTATTCTGAACCTGAGCTTTGGCCTGAGCATACTGTTGCAGCCTCTGCTGCAGGAATACTTGAGCCTAAGGGAGAAATAGCCTCAGAGGCTAGTATTGATGCTGCTGTACGGTGCTGGTCCCCACAAGCTAAACACAATCCTTATGCTCTGCGACATTCAGATACCACGTTCGCAGGCTTCCCCCAATGGGAATAGCCAATTGTGAAAGATTGCTTCTGCTTCTGTTGCTGAGGGTACGTCAGAGTCGAGTGCTGAACCGACAAAACTGTGGTTGCCCTCATAGGAGCTCCTCTTGTCAATGCTCTAGTAGCTGGGGCCGGTGCTGATGACTGAGATAACTACCCATGCGGCCTATTTCGTCCTCTTGTTCGATCTACTATCCTTTGGGAAGTATATTCCTGCCTTCTTGCTGCTCACAAAATGGCATCAAATGTTTGGTGCTCAAACTGCTCCACTACTAGAATAATCTCTAGGTGGAGTCTCTGCTGGAATCGCTGCGCTCGGTCCAATTCGGTCACCACCAAGGTGAAAGCAAACCTACTAAGCCTTGAAAACTCGGCCGCATATCCATCGACCGTCCTTTCCATCTGCTTGAGATTGCTAAACCTTGTCTGCAAATCATACCGAGCTACTGCATCAAAGTACTTCATCTAAAATTTGTCACTGAATACCGTCTATAAGACAGTATCACCAAACCAACTGCTTGCATCGTCCACCAGCTGCTGGCTAAGTCCAATAACTGCAGGCATAAAACGGCCACCTTTTCTTCCTCTGGAATCTGATCTACCTCTAGAATAACCTCTATATCCTGAAGCCAAGCATCAGCATCAATAGTAAATTTACTGCCGTCAAAGAAACGAGGGTTCAGGTGCTTGAAGCTGTTAGCCGCATTGTTCCCCTGATAACCAACTCTTCCTATAGCTTCTTGTACTATTCGCTACAGGGAATCTCCCGACGATCTTGTGATGCAAGTCCCGGATGAGTCCTATCGGGGTTCTATTGTCAGGATCTGTAGGCTATGCTGGCTATACTGGTGGCTCTGGATTCCCGAAAGGCATGACTCAGGAGGCTGCCCCTGAGTACTAGGCTTGGTCCCCAGGTTGCTGCTGGTTCACTTGCTACTGCTGGTTAATATAAGGTACTCCATCCAGCTAATCAGTAGGACCAGGAATAATGCCACTGAAGAAAATAATATTGGAAACAATAAGGAAGGACCAAGATAGATCAAGGATAAAGTACCTTGTTAGGTCAAGATTTAGGAAGATTAGAAAGCATGAGTAGAGATCAAGGGCGAATGCTGATTGAGACGTCTATTTAGTAAAATCCTTACACATCTTCATATACAAGACCTGCATGGGCCACCACATAAACCTTATCACGCTCCAAAACCAGAATACTGAAAAACGGGGAGCAGATATAGCCAGTTACGTACATTGAAGTGGAACCCACCTCGCAATTCGGTCACGGATGGCTATATGCATGAGGGTTTATCTACAAGCCATCAGTCTCTTATGGTCAAGAACAAGCCTAGTGTCTCAATCGCAAGAAAGTAAACAAATGTTACAAGATGTTAGATCATCCAACATTCAAGGTAAGGTATCCCAAATATTACATATTCAGATGATCATGAAGCTAGTCATACAAAATACGAAGACTAGCAAGAGTTAAGTCATACATGAATCAACCCTAAGATTTGCAAATCATGTAACAGCCCTTAGGCAGATAGAAATTAAAGTTTCAACACAAGCTAACACATGCTCGACGGCTAAATGCCTCAAAAAAATAATTTTCAATCGAGTGGGAGAGCAAAATAAGAAACCAACTCGCTGCCATGGTTACATCTAGTGTTCACCATCTGGCTGAAAGATAGGTAGATCCTCGGGTGCTACTCCAAAATCTGGCCACACAAAACCAGCTGGGTCAGAACCCAAAAGAGGAAGTACCACAAGGGAGGCTCCATTTATGAATTAAAATCAGCATAAAAATGAATAAAAGAACTGATAAAAGAACATAACTAAATAACATGAATAACAGTGTTAAAAGAATATACTAGCTTATATTAGGAAAATAAGAGGTAAAATATAATTCCTATGTTAATCATGAGATAATCATTCAGGCACGGCCAATCAATTCCTACGGCTTGCTATCATTAACTAAATAGGGTTATCACATGCCTAGTTACTAACAAGATGCAGTTGAGATGTTCCCGCAATCACAAGCCCTGCAGACTATCCAGGTTATCCAAGCAGGAGTTACAAGAGTTTATCAAGATTTAAGAGTACTTTTAGTTTACAAGGAGTGCAACACATAACAGTATGCTAGAAATGCGTCCTACTCGACGGCAGGCTACAAGTCCACAGGTGTGGCCAGGATAATGGGATCGCCTGTAACAGAGAAATCTCTCTATATGAAATACTTGATCAATCTAGTCGTTAACCTAGTCAGATTCATTATGAATTTCTGACTATGGTAACCAGTAATCCATGTCCTAGACATGATACAAGATGATACAGTTAGCTTGTACAGTCACAATTAAGGAAAATCAACCACGGAGTCAAGACAAGGGTTACACTTAGCAAGACAGGAATAGCTGTCAGAACAATAATCAAGATTTCACATGTCATATCAGGTTTACTTTTCAAATCAAGAGTACTTGTCAAGAGTGCGCCTCGACAGGCCGCTATTAAGATTATCAAGATAGGATCCTGTTGTCATGTTCAAGTTCAAGTTCACGTTCATCAAGTCGGGTCGTCGCAATTTAGGCCAAGTACAAAAATATGCAAAGAAGATAAGAACATCCATGGGTGATTGAAACTATCAGTAGCAAATAAGCTCCACTTAAAGTGGGACAGGAAGATTCTTGAAGCCAAGACAAAGATCTACAACTTTCATGTTTTGGGTTTTACAAGATTTTAGCTACAAAACAACTTAAACAGGCAAAAATAGTCATTTGTGCACGCACGTAGACAAAACTGGCTACGGTGCGCGTGGCATGGATGCACAACGCACAGGGCACAGGTTTAAGGCACAAGGGCGCATGACAAATGAATCACCCAGTCACGTAAAAAGTGCAGCATGCGGATGCACGACGTGCGTGGTACGGGTGCACGTGCACAGACGCGCGGCAAACGAATCACGCAGGTACGTGGCGAGCGAAACATACAGCATGCGGATGCATAACATACGGGGTACAGATACACGATACGCGAACATACGACAAACGAATTATGCAGGCGCACGACGCACGAAACGCACAACGCGTGGATGCACGACGCACGAAGTTGCGACAAACGAATCACGCAGGCGCACGACAAATAAAACACACAGTACGCGGATGTACGACATGCAGGGCACGAATGCATAGCGTGCGGGTGCAGGACAAACAAATTGTGTATGCACGCGGTGCACGTAACGCACAGCTCACGGATACGCGGCACGCGGGCGCACGATAAACGAATCATGCAGGCACACGACACGCAAAATGCATAGTGCGGAGATGTACGGCGCACGAGTGCGCGGCACTTTTCATCGTCCTGACAGCACTGAAGGTGTAGGGAACCCATGAACGCAAGAAATGCCATAACTTCCTCAAAATAAATCAAAATCATGTAGTTCAAAAGCTAAAATTGGGCAGAATTGAATTTCCCACAACATAGAACTATTAGTATTCGGAAATACCAAGTTTTTATAGATAAAAAAGGTTTAAAACTTAGGTCTACAAAAATATATCCATCAAAACTAGAAATTCTAAGTTCTAAAGATGCTTAGAATCATACAAGAAGGAGAATAAAAGAATAAAAATTGGAGATCCAAAATGTTCTCCATGGAGCAAGTTGCACTTGTCTTGGGTTGGTGGGAGGAGTGATGGAGAAGAGTTAATAAAGAAATGAATGAGAGAAAAGAGAGAAGTTGCTTATATACCAATCCTCCTCATCTTAAAACAACCCAAACCAAACCAAGGCAAGCCATGTCAAGATTAAACCAAGACAAGGTTAAACAAGACAAGTCAAAGCATAGGTCACCTGATAAATGTCAGAAATCCGTATACATATATCGAAAATTTGTATAACATAAAATGGAAGACATAAATATACTCAAATAATATATAACCATCTTTGCAGAATTATCTTCAAATGGATATGAATTACTACCTGCGTCATCGTTCGTGGATGTATAATAGTCATCCTCATGACATGTGTGGTGTGTGGGATGAATTTATACAGAGGGTAGAACAGTTCTTGTATTTCGTCAAGGCGCTCTCTCAGTACATGGACGACACCAAAATTAAGTATCCATATGTGAGATATCACAACTTAAAATATCATCCAGAAGTGGATGTGACACATTATTTGTACTCTAGGGGTTTTGTGTCGAATTACTATTAATGGACCTCACACGGAGAACTTGAGTCTTTTGCAGTGGAGCCGGAGCTTTATGTGGAACCGTATATGGATGTCAAGGACTACGCTGATTATGATGACGTATGGATAAACATGGTTTTCGATGCTTCAAGGCCTAGTTTCGTATCTGACAATCATGATGCAGCTGAGGAGGCACTGAATGTCGATACTACAAAGTTCATGAAATTACTAGAGAATGTAAGGACTACTCTATTATATCATGATTGTGGGAATCATTCAATATTGGAGCTGGTTATAAGGCTTTTGAGTATAAAGTTCAATTTTAACATGTCGCAAGAATGCTACAACCGACTGATGGAGTTAATGATAGAGATCTTGTCGGCGGGTGTTAAGTTACCTAAAGACTTCTACCGATCTAAGCGGATGGTAAGATCCTCTGGATGGAATATAAGAAAATTGATGCATGTCACAACGGTGATGTACTACAAATACGACAAGAATGAAGACGTGTGAAGATTTTATGGTACTGATCGCTACAAGGCAACTAGTACAGAAAGGTCTAACGGTGCAAGGAAGTCGACCGATCTAATGCACTACTTGCCTTTGTTGTAGTGGTTATTTATGGTGAAGGAGACTGCCGAAAACATGAGTTGGCACCGGCGAGAATAGATTGAAGGAATGTTGGATCACCCATCTGATGTAGAAGCATGGAAGCACTTCAATCGAGAGTATCCCAATTTTGCTTCAGATCTACGTAATGTAAGATTATGGCTCTCCTCCGACAGTTTCACTCCATTCAGACTTTCGGGCTCCCAGTATTCATTTTGGCCTATAATCGTCACTCCGTACAACTTTTTGCCTTGAATGTGCATGAAGACTCCATATATGTTCTTCACTGTCATCATCTCGGGTCCGAATAATCCGAAGAGGAACACCAATATGTACTTACAGTCGTTGATATATGAATTGAATCATCTGTAGGAAGTAGGTGCCAACACGTACGATATTTCTAAAAAAATAGAATTTTTAGATGAGGGCAGCACTTATGTGGACCATCAATGAATTTTCGACTTATGGAATGTTACCTGGATGGAGCACTCATGGTCGTCTCTCAAGTCTGTATTACATAGACCGCACCAAGGCTTTCTGTTTGAAACACAGAGGAAAACCATGCTTCTTCGATTGTCATCGATAATTTCTCCCATCGGATCATCCATTCTGAAGGAACGTGAATGCTTTTCGTACATGTGTTGTAGAGAAGGTAATTCCACCTCCAAGGTGGCTCGGAGATACGATATGGAAAAAGGTTAAACATTTACCAAGTGCTATCGATGAGCCTACGAAGGGGTACAAGTATGATAGATTTGGTCGTACTCATAACTAGATAAAGAGAAACATATTCTGGGACCTGCCATATTAGAGCACCAATCAGATCAGAACTCATGCATATCGAGAAAATGTGTTTGACAACATAATTAATACTGTGTTAGACATAAAGAAAAAAGGTGAAAGACAATCACAAGGCCAGGTTTGACTTGGAAGATATATGCAGACGTCCTGCGTTGCTTTTGATAGAGGAAGGCAATGAGAAGTATAAGCAGCCTAAGACAATTTTTTCACTAAACAAAGAGGATAAAGGGAGACTTTGTAGGTGGATTCATGGCCTAAAATTTTGCTAGTGGGTACGTGTTGAATCAGAGAAGATGCATCGACCCGAAGAAGAACAAACCGACGGGAATGAAGAGCCACAACTGTTATGTATTTATGAAGAGATTAATTCTGATTGCATTTTAGAAATTATTACCGCAAGTCGTTTGGGATCCTTTGACATAGATTAGTATATTCTTCAGAGATCTTTGTTCTACTAAGTTGCTCGTCTATCATGTAGAGAAACAAGATAAGGACGTTGCTGTAACATTGTGTAAGTATGAGAGGGTGTTCCTTCCTTGATTCTTTGACTTCATGGAGCATTTGCCAATTCATTTTTCCTATGAGGCACGTGTGTGTTGTTGGTCCATCGATTATTGGTGGATGTACCTGTTCGAGCGGTATTTAAACCACCTAAAGATAAAAGTAAAAAATAAGGCACGGGTTGAAGGTTCTATACGTGAAGCATATGTTCTCGAGGAGATTACAATCCATATATTTCAAAACTTTGTTGCCACTAATCGAACGAGAGCGCCGAGAAATGACGACGGGTACCTGGAATCTAATGATGCAATACTGAAAGTATTCAATACATTCGGAAAGCCTTTCAAAAAATAAAGAAGAGATTTCTGAATGACGATGAGTTAAGGGCTGCTGAGTTGTATATATTAGTCAACTACGATGAGGATGAAGTGGGGAAGCTTGAGGGGTAAGTAACTAATACATCCATGTTCACGTCATCTCAATGTAATAGTATTCGATATTTTTATTACACTAACTTGATGATGTGTTGTTATTTTTTAGCAAATTCTATGATGAGGTGAGGTCGAGTAGACCATACTTACCAAATAAAGAAGTGTAGTATTAAGTGTTCCATTCTTAGGTCTTAAGTATTTCTATTATATTCTATTTGTTTAATTTAGTGCAAATTTATATATTTTTATGCATTCCCTTTATATGCTTTTCTGGTGTTAAGTGTTCCACCGAAGGGGTCGACGAACCCAAAAAATTCAACGGAGGGTTGCTCTGGGTCTAATTTTTATAAGCTATGATTTAATAAATGTAGGCATATTATGGACAGAAAATATACTACTTTATGTTTTTTTCTATTTTTTTGTAGTTTAGCAATGTTTGGCGACGTCAAGTGTCGAATTTTTATGACACTAAATGTGTATCCGAACGCCGTAAGCTGTATCGACGCCGTTGCTAAACGTCGGTGCACGTCTCTATCTTACTGACATGGCATAGTTTTGCTACGTCAACATTATTGTAGCATAACGTTGCTAATTCTGTCTCGCAATGTTGCTATGTAGTTGACATGGCAATGCTTGCCACATCAGCATTGTCATAGCAAAACATTGCTTTATTTGTCGCTAAATCGACGAGGTTCAGCAATTCGTATACTTAGCTTGGTTGATGAATGTTCCCGGTGAGTATGGTTTGATCTGAAGTCCTGGGAAGTATTTCAGCTCTTCCATCATACTCATCTCAAACTCACTCTGCATGCACTTAGTAAATTCTTGACAGAGTTTTTCATTAGTAGAACCAAAAATGATGTCATCGACATATATATATATATATATATATTTGCACAAGAATAATATTATCATCTAAAGACTTGATAAACAAAGTTGTATCAACTCTTCCTTTTAAAAAACTATTTTCAAGTAGAAAGGCACTTAGGCGTTCATACCAAGTGCGAGGGGCTTGTTTAAGTCCATAGAGTGCTTTTCTAAGTTTGAAGACGTGATCGAATTTTTAAAAATCTTTAAAACCAGGAGATTGTTTCACAAAAACTTCTTCTTTCAAGTATCCATTTAAAAATGTACTTTTCATGTCCATTTGAAATAATTTGAAATCATAAAAACATGCAAATGTATAAAATATGTAGATAGCCTCTAGTCTAGCAACAAGAGCGTATGTTTCGTCATAATCAATACATTCTTCTTGATTATAACCTTGTGCAACTAGACATGCTTTATTGCGTAGGACTTGTCCATCCTCATTTAGTTTATTTTGGAACACCCATTTGGTACCAATTATCGATTACAATAGGTTTAGGAACGAGTTCCCAAACTTGGTTTCTCTCAAATTGATTAAGTTCCTCTTGTATGGCATCAATCCAAAATTTATCAACAAAAGCATCTGCTACAGTTTTAGGTTCTACTTACGATATGAAAGCTACATTAGCTGGTATATCAGTATCTTTTTTTAAAGAATGTATACTTACACCCTTTGATACATCACCTATGATGAGCGTCTCTGGATGATCTGGCAAGAACTTCCAGGATTTGAATCTTTGTGTTAGATCTTCCACAGGACTCTTATTGATGGCAGTATCTTTGGATTATTTGGATTTGACCGGTGCATCTTTATCATCACTGTCGCTAGATCTGTGACTTTTGAGCTCATCGAAAGTAACGTTAATGGATTCTTCAACAATCATAGATCTTTTATTGAATACTCTATATTCCTTACACTTAGCAGTATATCCGAGAAATATTCTTACATCTTCTTTAGAGTCAAACTTTTCCAAGTTGTCCTTGGTGTTTATGATAAAACAATGGCATCCAAAAACTTTAAAATAAGAAACATTAGGAATCCTTTCAAACCAAAGCTCATATGGTATTTTCTTCTAGATAGGTCGAATTAACACCCTATTCAAAACATGACAGGCTGTACTAATAGCTTCTGCCTAAAAATATTTAGGAAGATTATGCTGATTCAGTATGACTCTAGCCATCTCGCTTAGAGTTTGATTCTTCTGCTCTACAACACCATTCTATTAGGGAGTTCTAGGGCAAGAAAACTCATGGTAATATCCACTATCATCACAAAACCTTTTGAAATTAGAATTTATGAATTTGCCACCATGATCACTTCGGATACGAATAATCATGAAGCCGTTTTTATTTTATAACTTTTTGCAAAATATCTAAATTCAAAAATAGCATCACTTTTATTTGATAAAAGTAAACCCAAGTAAAACAAGAAAAATCATCAACAATAACAAAAGCGTAGAGCTTATCGTTAAGACTAGCGACTCTACTAGGGCCAAACAAATCCATATAAATTAACTGTAAGGGTCTAGAAGTACTTACAATATTGATGGATTTAAAGGTTGACCTAGTTGCCTTGTTCTTTTCACAATCAGCACATACCATATCTCTCTTAAATGTTATTTCGGGGAGTCCTTTTACCAACTTCTTGGTGCTAAGTTGTGGGATAGTATCCATATTTGCATGTCCTAGCCTCATGTGCCATAGCCAACTTTTATTCTGATTTGCAACTAGGCACCTTCCTGCATTATTAGTACTCTCTAAAAAACATAAATATTGTCTTCTCTAATCCCTTCATATATGGATTACCAGATGACATATCATATATAGTACATTTGTCTTTTACAAAATTGATGGTATAACCATTATCTGTCAAATGACTTACGTTAACTAGGTTATGTTTCAATTCTATAACTAGACAAACATCTTTTATTACTGGATAATGAGACATACCAACAGTGCCATTTATAATTATATCACTTATCAAGTTATTTTTGAAGAAAACGTATCCTTCTTTCTTCATCGATAGCGTAGCAAACAAATATGCATCACCAGTCATGTGCTACGAATATTCGCTATCGAGGATCTACTTGCTTCTAACATGAGAGGATTGAGGGTCCATCTACAAAACGAGTAGATGAATTCTTTGGTACCCATTTCTTGAAGGATTCATATTGATTAGTCTTAGGTCTCCAAATAAGTGTTTGATAGTCAACAAGCTTTCTTGCTAGACAATACTGTGATATGTGCCTATGTATACCACAGTACGTACAAGTAAGTTTTGAAAAAGTGTTCTTTGTTTCTGTGTTGACAGGTAATTGTGTTATTTTGAAAACCTATATGTGAAAGCATGATGATGAGCGTGTTTCTTGCATGCTTTCTATGGTTGAGTCCTCTTAGATGTATGCTTAGCATTAGGACTAACCTTAGGCTATGTCATAAGGGTGGCCTGCTTGCCTAACTTGATCTCTAACTTTTTAGAGACCGTACAAGACTCCTCAAATCTAGCAGTCATATCAATGAGTCTTTGCTCTGTGACTAAGTGCCTCTTCTTCTCTATGTCATAAAGTTCTTGTACTTTGACATAGTCCCTTTCTTTTCTTTCGATGGTGAGGATAGCCTCATGATAGTCTACTTTGAGTTTGGCTATCTCATCCGTGTTACCGATAGTAGATGTCTCTTTGATATCTTCGAATAGATTAGATAATCTGGCTACTTTGGTTGTGCCTGCCTTAACCTCTTTACGAGATTGCTTATACTTGTCTAGCACATTTATGTGTTCCTCAAGTAGTTCGCTAAAGATATTTTCTAACTCATCGAAAGTAAAATCATCGTACACAGGGTTAAAAGATACCTTATCGAATGCTATGAGATAGACATTGGCAGTGCTACAGGGTCTGTCCTCTTCCTCTGAATCACTGGTATCACTTTTGTGCTAGATGCTTGTATTTGTATACTTTCGACCAATTGTCACTTTTCTGCTTGATCTTGATCTATTATAGGGACTACTTTTCTTTGATATTGGACAGTCCTTCTTTATATGCCTTGACTTCTTGCATCTAAAGCATATTGTTTCTTCTTTGTTGCTTTCATGGACATCTTTTTTCCTTCTGTTTGATCTCTCAATTTTTTGGAATTTCCTGAAGTTCTTCACTAGTATGGCTTGTTCATCACCACTGGATGATTCTTCATCAGAATCATTGCATGCTGCTCTTTTGGCTTGAGCTTTGAAGGCGATCGATTTTTCTTTAGGAGTCGCTTCTTCAAACTTTTTTAGGTCCAGCTCATGGGTCATCAGCTTACCCATAGGTGTCTCCAGAGTCATGGTGGTGAGATCGTTTCCTTCAATGATTATTGTTACCTTTGGGTTCCAATTCCTGGTTAGAACCGGTAGCACTTTCCTAATCTTCTCGTAGTTACTGTAAGCTTTACCAAAAGATTTCTAGGGATTAGTGATATCTAGGAAATGAGTAAATATCTGTGTAATTGACTCGTCGGATTTCATTTTGAATGATTCATATTCTAATGTTAGTCTACTGATTTTGGATTCTTTTATTTGGGAAGTCCCTTCATGGGTTACCTCAAGAAGTTTCCAAATATCATGAGACATAGTACAGGTAGAAACTCGATTGAACTCCATCTTGTCAATTGTACAGAATAGTGCATTGATGACACGTGCATCTAGATTTGCCTTAACTTTTCTTTATCAGTGTATTTGTCATGTGGCTTGTCTATAAGTACGCCATCAATCACTATACATACCGATTTCTTATAACCTTCAACAACTATAGACCAAAGATCAAAGTCAAGAGACTTTAGGAAGAAAGTCATTCGTGTTTTCCAATAAGTATAGTTCGTTTCATCAAATAGTGGGGGTCTATTTGTGGATTGCCCTTTACCGTTGAATATTATTTTCATGGCTACCATATATACTCTCAACAGTTGTTATATTAGAATATAACCTGCTCTAATACCAATTGTAGGACCGTTGAGCACCTCCAGAGAGGGGGTGAATAGAGTGTGTACGTGTGCATTAAAAATAATCACCAATTAAAAAATTTAAGCAGTTTAGAACTATGGCAGTAATAAAGAGACATAATTATAAGTGCAGCAAGAGACAGAAAATCAAACTCAGTGAACACCGCGATATATACTGGTTTCCCTCTGAGAGAACTAATCCAGTCGCAGGTACACTTGCCCGCTGTTAATCTACTATTCACAAGCTAATTGGGAGCTCGCAGTCTCTTTACAATACTGTGTTTGGTGACAAGTGCATGACTGACTTCACAATACCGTACTTGGTAACGAGCACACAGCCGGCCCCAAAAACTAAGATATTTTCTGAACTTGAAAACATCTTTATAACTCTGTAAACACAAGACTCTAAATCAAACAGATGTTACTGGCTTTGGCTAAAAGATGTATAGGTGGAATGTGAAAGCTTTAGATCGCTGAAAAATACTTTAGAAATAGATAAAGAGAAGAGTGAATAAGTGATTTGAAATAAAAATTTCTCTTCTATTTATAGGTGTTTTTATGGACCGAACTCGGGCAGAGTTTGGATGCGAAGATCTCGCAGACGAACGTTGTATGCTGATTTGGAGGCAACTGATATTTGAATTTGAGTAGACCAAACTCGGACCGAACTTGGCCCGAGTTCTGTTCGAGTTCTGTCAATTCAGAACATAGATATTGGGACCAAATCTGTATAGTATTTGTAGCTTTTTGGATAAGTAGAGCTAAGATAAATGGGTAAGCTTTTTAGGTAAGTAGATTGTAGATAACCTAAGCCAGTAATACCCGATCGATTTTACATCCTATGTCCTAGACTTAATAAAGAACAAAATACAGAATAAAATGTAAATGACTCGATATGATTCTGATTCAATTTGCTTTTGGATAATGACTTGAATGCTTGTTGTAGATGCAGTACGCTCTTCGATATTGATTTTACTTGTCCTAAAATATTATCAGTAGTTTGTATATTTTATGTATTGACTTAAGTTATCGTTGATTATCAAAATCAGGTGTGACCATTAGACAATGGGCCAATAATCATTAGCAAATTGCCATTAGGCTTGGCCAGTCGGTAGACATCATTAGAGTAGATCGTCTCTATGACGAATGGTCCTTCCCACTTGGGCTCGAACTTTCCAGCCATCTTGTGAGTCATCACCATCGGTCTCCGAACTGATAAGGCGAGGTCATCCACTTTGAATGTCCTTTTCTGAACCTTTTTGTTGAATGCCCCAAAAATTCAAGCTTAATAAAGCTCAATCTATTGCTGAGCTAGCAAACACTTTTCGTCTAACGCCTCCAATTCCTGCAGTCGCTGGCATTGAATGTCTTCGTCAGTCAGCTGATTAGTGAAAGCTACCCGTAAAGATGTGATCTGGATCTCTAGAGGAAGTACCGCCTCGCTTCCATAAATGAGAGAGAATGGTGTGTTGCCCGTGGATGTTCGAACAATTATACGGTAAGCCCACAGACATTCGCTGAGTTTTTTATTCCAGTCACATTTACTGGAAGATATGATCTTCTTGAGCAACTAAATAATTATCTTGTTGAATGCTTCGGCTAATCCATTCGCTGCTTTTCATGTTGTCACCTTCGACCATAAAATGGACATCATGTGCGGATAGATAGAAGGGACGAGGGATCTTTCACTCTCGGGTTTAGACGCTTCAGTCCCGTCGTCTCGAGGGTAAACAAGTAGATTGCAATTATCCTCGAACTCGTTATTGTTGCTACCCCCAGCCTTTTGGCTGCTTGTGCCCACGGAGGCTTCCGTGTCATACAATCCTTTGTTGAGTTGGAATGAGGGATTGTCATGAATGGTAGAGGGTTGGCTACCATCAGCAAATATTGCAGCTGAAGTGACATCCCCTTACAGCAGGGATCTAGATTTGGTGTACGTGTGTTGGAACACACCATACTGGGCACCGTCATCTTGCTACCCCAGGTCGGCCCTTTGATTTGTTGGCCGAAGCAAAATGATTCTTGGAAAGCTTATTAAGATATGGGGAACCCTGCGTCGCGTTGCATGAAGCAACATAGAGTTCACCTTCTTCTTCGCTCGACGATCCTTTGTCGAGTCTCTGATGTACAAACGCCATCGGTCGTAGTCTTCGGCAGACGGCTTCCTTTTTTATGGCGATGTGACTGTTTGGCAACTGCAATAGTTGATAGTAATCTTGGTACATGTGTGTCTTGGGCTAGACATGTTATGCACCACAAAAACCTCCCTGGCTTTGTGCTTATGGGAGATCACCTTGCATAGATCCAAAATGTCCACTTCTATCATGCTTTCGTGCGTGCAAGGAAGCTGCATGCAGGAATGAGGATATGAAGGTAGCTTTCCTCTCCTCAGTTCCTGTGCGTAAGATACGCTTAGGTCTTGATAAGAGAGTTGTTGGTGAGGCAGACTCACTCCATGCTTACAGAAATGCTGCTCGTACGAGTCTATCTCCACAATATGTACCACCTAGCTCAAATCATGTGAATGAGAGCTCAAGTGACAGTAGGGTTTTACTGGTCGAGGCATCGAAGCACTCAAACTAATTTTGTATAGCTTTCCATCGGCTGCGCACATGACTGTCAACGCGGACCTTTGGTCAGTTGATGGCGTAGCACGTTGATCACATAGGGCACATGCTGCCTTAAATTTCTTCCTACTACCCCGAGAAGGTGTATAGTATTCAGAGTCCAACTAAGTGGTCAATATAGCACTTTGGTTGCATAGGACGTATGCTGCCTTGGCTTTCTTCGTGCTATCCCTAGAATATGCATGACATTCAGAATCCAACATAATTATTGGCATAGCACGTTGTTCGCACAGGACGTGTGCTGCTTTGGACCTCTTCACGTTACCCCTAGAAGGTGCGTAACGGTTAGAGTCCAACATAGTCTTACCCAATGGGTAGGCAATTTTGTCAAAGACAGAAGTTCTCGCCTGTGCAGCTGTATTCATGCGCGGGTGGGTAACTGCGTTCTTACTCTGGCGCTGTGGCTTCGTCAGGCCTGACACAGGGGAGCCGCATTCCTAGCTGCACTTTTCAGGAGTGAGGACTGAACGAACGGCACGGCATCAACAATTGAAGTCTTCTTCGGGGCTCATCGTTCAGGGGGTTCTAGAGCGTAGTCTCCTCCATCTTGTTGCTCGTTGCAGCAACCTTCGGCACCCAGGTACGTCGAGTCTTCTTTGATTTTATAAATCGCTTCGAAGGACTCGACTTCTCTTCAGAGAGGAGATCTTCAAAAGCTTACTGGTCGAAACGTACGACCAATATCTTTTGAGAAGATCCCACCAAGTTACCGTCAGATTGCCTCACTACCTTCTCATTGGAGGAGAAGGAAGTCCCCAACAGAGTCGCCATCTTGTTTGCCATGACAAAAGGTTGAAAAAACTTTTGTATTCAAATGTGTAAAAAGTACAAAATGAACTCCTGAAGAAGAGATTTAAGTACAAGAATTTCTGGGGAAGTGTGACAATGAGATCGAGCACTGGAGTGGCTCCTTTACTCCGTCTACGATCTGAAGATGACTTGAACTTACTCTGACTTTCTAATGCTCGAGATTGGTATCAGGGTTGTTAATCAGAAAAATGCTGACCTTTATAACAAAGGAGAACTCCTTCTATTTATAGGCCTAGCACATATGCGATGTGCTTGAGGTTTGTTGGGACAGGAGCGCTACGCGTTGAGATGTGTCTAAATCTGCTGTCAGTGCATGGTGAGGGCTGCTGCTGAACGGATATGTGGTGGATGTTGAGATTCCCTTCTATCAATATCATCAGGTGGTTATCAGCATAACCGAATAAATGACACATGGCGTGTGCTTATGGCTCGATAATACGATAATATTGATAGGATGAAGTTGAGTAGGTTTTGCACATATCCATAGAGTCAAATTTTGTCCCTATCTTAGGGGCAGCAGTTTAAACAAACCGATTGGATATTGCCCTTATCAACAGAACCAAACTCCGTTCCTATAAACAAACCGATCGGATAATGGTCCTATCAACAGAACCAAACTTTGTTCTTATCTTAGGGGTGACAGGTTTAAACAAACAGATTAGATTATATATGAAAAGATATAGATGCCAGAGTGGCCATATGGATCAATGCCACCTCATAGAACTGACCGTCTATATGAGCCGTGCTTCTGGTAAGTTTTCAATGTCACTGCGCTTTGGGACGACGAGGAGACTGTGCTGGAGAAACGAAGTTATTATGCTTTAGGGCGATAAGGAGACTATGCCGAGGCAACAAAGTTACTGTGCTTTTGGGGCGACGAGGTGACTTGTGTTTCGAAGATGACGGAGTCACTACACTTTTGGGCGACGAGAAGACTCTGTTTCGAAGACAGCTGAGTTACTGCACTTTTGAGCGACGATGAGACTGTGTTTTGAAGACAACTGAGTCGCTGGACTTTTGGGGCGACAAAGAGATTGTATTTCGAAGACACTTGAGTTACTGTACTTTTGGGTGACGAAGAGACTATTGGTGTGGTTCTGTGAAGCCACTGTGCTTTTACGAAGCAGTGAGGGAATTTTGTAAGCTTTATGAAGCCACTGCATTTTTACAAAACATCTAAGGACTTCTGAGCTCTTTGTGATTAATAACTTCTTCTGTGTCTGCTGAGTCACTGTATCTTTAATTGTTGCCATCTTTTAGGGAATTTGAGAGGTTCGTGGCCTAGGATTCAGTCAAATAAACCTATTAAATGAGATTCATTATATTGTGTCCTAGGTTTATCCCATTAACTCGGGGATCTTTGACCGATTGACACATTGCGTTTGGAGTTTGACCACATACAACCTATATAAAGGGAAGCTTTTCTGAGGAGCCACAGACATTATCTCTTAGCATTTTTTACCGTCATGCTTGATACCGACTTAGCCTCGAACGGCCGTTAGCCTTGCACAAGTCGACTATTGCTTGTAGATCTCTTAATTCAAAGAAGCGGTGTCCTTGTAGAAGAACGGCTACTAGGTTTTGAGATGCACTTGAGCGTTTGGCATTAGGAGTTCTGTCACGCCCTAGTACCGGAATACGGGGCGGACTAGGCCAGCTACTCCATACGAGGTATGTAAACGTCATATGGCGATCGCGGCTGTCAAGAGACAAGGGGGTGCATGCTACATTCAAGTCTCCTATGGTCTCACAGAGCTACTATGCCTCAATCATTCAAGTAAGGAAAGCATCAACCAATGAACATATAAGATAAAGCAGCAAGGCGTCCCCGACGCTTCATCAGAATGATCATGGGGATCCAGCTTTATAAGTTAGCTGGTCCAGAGAGTCATAGGTACATAATTGCATTCAGCTGTAGTCTGATTTAATTACAAATTATGCAAAGACTAAAATATCCAAATTAGCCGGCTAAACAAGTGCCGGTGGCTAAACGCCTGTACATAAGTAAAGATACTAGAGTGGTGGAGAAGAAACCCACTCGAGTCCCCCGCCAGCCATGCTCCTAGTATGTACCATTGACGTCAGGAAGGAAGATCGAATCCTCAGGCTCTGCTACGAGATCTGACCAGCGGGGTCAGCCCCGAATAGCAAGTACCACAAGGGAGCACAAAAGAGTGAGATAAAATCCAATCAGAAAATAATAAGAATAATAAAGGCTTCCGGTCGTAACCTTGGTCCATAGCCTGTCCTAGCACAATAGCCCAACCCAACAACCAAACAAGGACATGGATTGGACCACGCACTATAACAGTCCATGCCCCTTGGCTACAAACCGGAAGTTACCAGGCACAAACAAGTCGTTTTCAATCGGCCAATCATTCCTACGGCTTTCTATATTTGGCAGAGTTATCCCCGTTATACTGATTAAAAGGAATCCTCAGGTCGTGTCAACCCAGCAGGGCTAGCCAAACCATAAGACTTATAACACTTTGATGATGCACCAGTCTCCCGAAGGGCTACCGCGCTAAGACATTTAACACATAGCTCGTAGGAGTCGTATCTAGCTATTCGCTATAGGCGAATGTAACCATATCCGTGGCGGCCAACCCGGTACGTCAGGACGGGACCTGGGGTGGCTAGTATGGCACGATCTCGAGATTCTTCCCTTCCAATGCATCTACCAAGTTAGTTGCCTAGTTAATCCCTAGGTTATCCTTGGAGTTCATATGTCGTGGTCACAAGCTTACTCCCCTAGATGTCGTACATTGTACGAGTACCCCAAGGAGGGATCCATACTGGCTCAGAAAGTCATACGGATGTGCCCCCTTCTTGGTGCAATGCAACACTCAACATGTACCACGTCATTGTTACCTGACACTTCATTATGTAAACACTGGACTCTTGGATGTACTGGCAGGTATCACGTAGGAACACTTTGCACATAGGATAGCACCTCAGTGCTCACATAGGTGGTACCTTAGTACACACATAGGTTATCCAGCACTCGTATAGGAAGTCAGATAGAATGAGGACCGAACACATCATGCGGCCAAGGGTCAGGTGGCAAAACATGCAGCTCTCAAGACTGCATGCGGCCAAGGGAGTCCAGGTGACTAGCTGCGCTCCACCAAGGCTCATGCGGCCAGACTGCTTGAGACAGACCCCATACGGCCATGGCGAAGAGGGGGCGCATGCGGCTCGGATGAGCGGCTTATGCGGTCGGAATGTGGAGTAGCCTATGCGGCTGAGGAAGGAGAGGCACCAGCGGTAGTGAGAGGAAAAGTCCATGCGGCTCGGATAAGCAGGGCGCATGCGGCTCGGACAAGCAGGGCGCATGCGGCTGGAAAGTAATTGGATCTCATGCGGCCAGAGAATGGAATTAGCTCATGCGGCTGAGAATCAAATCTTCATGCGGCTGGGAAGTTAAGTCCCTGCAGCATAGTCCATGCGGCCAGGTAATACCGCCAGGCTTATGTGGCCAGGAAGGGAACTTGTCGCATGTAGGCTATGCGGCTAAGTTCATGCAGTTGTGAACTGTTCTCCTTCTCCATTTTTCCAGGAAGAAGAACCCTTCAAGCCATGGCTCCCAAGCTCCACGAATCTTTCATCCAGAGTCAAAAATCGAACTTCCATAGGTCAAAATAGGGTAGAACAAAATTCTCTTCAACATAGAACCATCAAAACACGAAAATAACAAGATTACATAGATCAAAATCCATAAAATCCGAAACTACAACAAGCTTAGATCTACTAGAATCCGTCCATCAAAATCGAAAATGCTAAGTACTAAACTTGTTGAGGATGTTAAGAAGAACAAAATGGAACCACAAAAATCAAAGAAATATTAAAAGATCACAAATCTCCTCTTTGAGCAAGTTGTACTTGCCTAAGTGGGTTGGTGGTTGAGGTATTGAATGAAGGAGTGAATGAGGAGAGAGAGTGAGGAAGAGTTATTAAATAGGGGTTGGGTTGGTCTAAGAAAACCCTAATCCCTAACCACTAATTTCTATCTACTACCACTAATGACAAGGATAAAAAGGCTACATGCCATCATTAATAAATAATAGACAAAATTTATGCACATGCTAAATACAGATACCGTCTACAGAATTCATGAAGATTACGTATATCGGGATCGGGGAGTGACATCTCTATCCTCCTTAGAAAAATTCCGTCCTCGAAATTTCAGCCAAGATAAAGATAGAGGTATCCAAGCAAATAAGGTACAATTTCAAACTACGCAAGCAACCTATCATTAGCAATCATTGATCATACATTTCAAAATCTACCAAGGCATGAGGAGAAACATACCTTTCGGGTCGAACAAGTACGGTTACCGAGATTTAATCTCGTCCTCGTGCTCCCAGGTCGACTCTTCCGGAGAGTGATAGCCCCAAGCGACACGAACAAGGCTAATAGTCCGGTTCTTGAGCACCTTCTCTCGCCGGTCCAAAATAGATACGGGTTGTTCCTCGTAAGTTAGGTCGGCACCAACGACTAACTCTGAATGGTCGAGGACATGACTCAGATCCGGGACGTACCCACATAACTGAGATGTATGAAACACATCATGTACGCCAAATAGCGAGGGTGGAAGGGCAAACCGATAAGCAACATCGCCTACCCGAATGAGAATCTCAAAAGGACCAACGAATCTCGGACTAAGCTTTCCTCGAGTTCCAAATCTAATGACACCCCGAGTCGGCAAAATCCGCAGAAACACTTGGTCACCGACACCAAACTATAAAGGTCTTCGATGCTGATCTGTCCAATGGCGGTGTTTGTCTTGCGTGACTCGAAGCCGCTCTCTGGTCAACTTGACTGTTTCTACGGTCTATATGATCATCTCTGGTCCCAACAATTTTTGTTCTCCCACGTCGTCCCATGCCAGAGGGGACCTACATTTCCTTCCATATAATGTTTTAAACGGTGCCATCTATATACTTGCCTGATAACTATTATTGTAAGAGAACTCTACTAAATGAAGATGATCCTCCCAAGTTCCGCCAAAGTCTAAGGTATAAGCCCGTAGCATATCTTCCAAGGTCTAAATGGTTCTCTCCGATTGTCCATCTGTCTGCGGATGATAGGCTATACTGAACTTTAACTTGGTACCCAAACTTTGATGCAAACTCTGCCAAAAGTGAGAGGTGAACCGGGTGTCTCGATCTGATACTATGCTAACGGGAATACCATGTTGCCTCACTATCTGCTTTATGTATATTTCTGCCAACTGCTCAGTAGACTGCCCTACTCTGAATGGAAGGAAATGTGCAACCTTCGTGAGCCGATCCACGATTACCCAAACTGTATTTCGGCCAGTCGGAGATCTTGGTAAACTTGTCACAAAGTCCATCGTGATGTGCTCCTATTTCCACTCTGGAATGGGAAGCGGCTGTAACAATCCTGCTGGCCTCTGCTGCTCTGTCTTCACTTGCTGACATACTAGACATCGGGATACAAATCTCGCGATCTCCCTCTTCATGCCATTCCACCAAAAGTGCTGCTTCATATCCTGGTACATCTTTGTGCCTCCGGAATGAATGGAATATGGTGAACTATAAGCTTCTGACATAACTTCTTGTCGAAGGTCTCCACCTAGTACATAAAGACGATTTTTGAACCTAAGTGTACCATCCTTATGGATTACTAACTCCTTCCTGAGACCTGATTCACACTCTGATCGAAGCTTCTGGATCCGCGGATCCTCTGCCTGGGCTGCTCTGATCCTCTCTACTAAAGTAGACTAAATCTGCAAACTGGCCATAACTCTTGTATCTTGTGGCAAGATCACTTCAATTCCCATTTCCTGAAGGTCTTCCAAAATATGCCTCTGCAAGGTTAAAATAAATGCACCACCTCTTCTGCTCAAGGCATCAGCTACTACATTCGCCTTTCCTGGGTGATACTGAAGATCCACATCAAAGTCCTTCAGCAATTCCAACCATCTCCTCTGCCTCATATTCAGGTCCCTCTGGGTGAATACATACTTTAAGCTCTTATGATCAGTGTAAATCTCCACTCGATCCCCATATAAATAGTACCTCCATAACTTAAGCGAGAATACTACTGCTGCTAATTCCAGGTCGTGAGTCGGATAGTACTTTTCATGATCTCGAAGCTGTCGAGATGCATATGCTATCACCTTACCATGCTGCATTAATACACACCCAAGTCCTTTCCCGGATGCGTCACAATACACTGTGAACCCTCCCGATCCTACTGGAAGCGTAAAGATCGGGGCTGAGATTAATCTCTTCTTCAACTCTTCAAATGATGTCTGACACCCTCCTGACCAAACAAACTCTACGTCCTTACGCGTCAAACGCGTCAAGGGCACCGAAATCCTGGCAAAGTCGGCCACGAACCTCCTATAGTAACCTGCCAATCCCAAGAAACTATGCACTTCTGCTACCATCTTCGGAACTGGCCAATTCTCTACTGCCTCAACCTTCTTCAGGTCTACTGATACTCCTGCTCCAGAAATAATGTGTCCCATGAACGAAATATGATCCAACCAGAACTCACATTTACTAAGCTTCGTATAAAGTTGATGCTCCCTCAAGGTCTGCAAAACTATCCGAAGATGTTTCTCATGTTCCTCCTCACTACTGGAATAGACAAGGATGTCATCTATAAACACTACTACAAACTTATCTAAATAGGACAGAAAGATGCGATTCATTAAATCCATGAATACTGCTGGGACATTAGTCGGTCCAAATGGCATCACCAGAAACTTATAATGCCCATATCGTGATCTAAAGGCTGTCTTGGGTATGTCCTGCTCCCGGACCCTCACTTGGTGATATCCAGATCGAAGATCAATCTTAGAGAAGATGTAAGCCTTACTCAATTGATCAAACAAATCATCAATCCGCGGTCGCGGATACTTGTTCTTCACTGGCACTGCATTCAACTGTCGGTAATCAATGCACATCCGCGTCGATCCATCCTTCTTAGGTACCAAAATCACCGGTGCTGCCCAGGGCGAATTACTGTCTCTGATAAACTGCTTTGCCTTCAATTCTTCTTTATGCTGGTATAACTTGTCCAATTCTGACTGCGACATCCTGTAAACTCTACTGACCTTTGGCTCTGTCCCAGGATTCAGCTCAATACAAAACTCTACATCTCTGACTGGTGGCAAACCTGGAAGCTCATCTGAAAACACATCGACAAACTCTCTGACTACTGTGGGAATCTGCTCCTGCTCTGATAATGCTTCTGCAACGATGCCCTTGGGTCGATCTTCCAATGATCGAACAAAGACAAACTCCTCTACGCCAGGTATATTAAATACTACCTTACCTCTCCGATAATCTATCGTCGCATGACTGTCTCTCAACCAGTCCATGCCTAGGACAACGTCAAAGTTGCCCATAGGGAACTCAATCAAAGATGCGGGCAATAATCGTCCGCTCACTACCAGTGAGTATATTCATTCTCTCTGGTAATGCCTCAAATTTTAATCCAATATGTGTCACAAATCATGCAGATATGAAAGAGTGGGTAGCCCCTAAATCAAACAATGCTACTGCAGAAAAAGAGGTAACAGAAATATTACCTGCAACCATGTCGCCTGAAGCTAGCATATCCTCCAGTGATAATGTAAAGGCCTGGCCTTGGCCTTGCTGAGCTTCCTCCTGCTGCCTACCTCGACCATGCTGTCGCTGCGGCCTCTGCGGGTCTTCCTGGTTCTGTGCCTAACGGTACATCTGAGCCTGCGTGGGTAGACGCTGGGCTAGCGGCCTTACGACCAATGCTGGCCCTCTGTTCGGTGCTGCTCCTAGAGCTGGCAATGTTGGAAACTGCTGAACTGGCCCTCCTGGCCTCTGCATCATAGGACAATTGGCAATCCGGTGGTCTGGACTGCCACACCTCATACATAACCTATTAGCTGAACGACACACATCCCCAGTGTGCCCTCCCTTACCATAATAAGTACATCTATTGGGCGCCTCCTGGCGCTGCTGCTGGTTCTTCGGCTGCTGATGCCGAACTGGTGCTGATATCTCAGATACTGTCGTCCTCCGCGGTGCTCCTGACTCATGAATACGGATGCCGGACACTGGTGCCGATGTTCGCTGTACTGCTCCTCCGTTCCTACTCTGAGAATGAGTCCTCTTTTGGCCCCCATGCCTTGTCACCAGCCTTTGTTGGGTAAGTTCATGCCTCCGGGCTGTCGTTAAAACGACATCAAAAGTCTGATAGTCATGCCCTTCCACTAGCTGTTGAATCTCCAAATGAAGTCCCTGCTGGAACTTCATCGCCTTTTCTGGCTCTGTAGCTACCAACGTCGGTGCAAACCGACTCAGTCTGCAGAACTCCGCTGCATATCCATCCACCGTCCTCCCAGCCTGCTTGAGACTGATAAACCTCTGCTGAAGCTCATATCGTGCTACCATGCCAAAGTACTTGGCCTTGAATCTGGTACGGAAGCTATCCCAGAGAACAGGGTGCCTCGGTCCAACCTCTTCTGATGCCCACCAGTCGCGAGCGAGATCCTGAAGTATCAGTCTGACCTGGTCAACCTTCTCTTCTACTGGAACCTTAGCTGCAGTCAATATGGCCTCAGTGTCCTGAAGCCAAGCATCCATCGTAATGGCGTCCTCCGTGCCTGTTTGCCATGAAATATAAAAGAGCAGAACAATTATCGGAGGACTGGACTTTTACTTCACTTTACAAACTCGCTTGTACAAAGAAAGCTTAGGGACGAAAACCTAGGAACAGCAGTCTAAGTACAATTGTTTATTTTAGATTCTGGTGGTGACGATAGAGGCTCGGGAAAGTGACGGCAGCTCTGCCTTACTCCTTGGACGATCGGTATGCAGTCTTGGCTCCAGAAGATTGCTTGGCGTTGGAAGAAATGCTCTCTTTACTCTCTCTCGGCTTCTTCTCTCCAAGTATTCTGATGCTCTCTGATCTCGATAAAGTCTTTCTCTGTATGTATGTGTGCGTGTATATCTCGCAAGGGAATGGCACCCTGCTATTTATAAGAATGGAGGGACTTTATTAGGGTTCACAATGATTGCCCCTTAAAGTGGCGGCGGCCTATTGATCGATCAATCTGGGCCGTTAATCTTGAGTGTGATAAATCTGGGCCATCTAGTGTAGATTGCACCAAATCCTATCAGTAATTAATGTTGATTGGAATAAATCCCCGTAGTGATGATTTGCTGATGTCTGCGAATCTGAATGAATAAATTTAATTCATTCTCCTGCCATGTGCTCCAGATTATTGGGATTTGACCCAATCTTTGATTGCAGTAAATCTGGGAAATTGATTAGCTTTATGACACATGTCCTGAGAGCCGCTGAGGAGGATTGAGCCGCATAAGGGTTGAGTCGCATAAGGACGAAGCCGCATAAGACTGGCCACGTGTCGGGTCTGCTTGGGGAGTGGCCCCCCGAACCTTCGAACTATATGCATAATGGGTAATGAGCCGCATGGAGATGATCCTTGCGAGCCGCATGGGGGCCTCTGCTTGAGCCGTATGAGACTATTTCTGCCTGAGCCGCATAAGACAGCTTCATCCTGAACCGCATGGGAAGTCTTCGCTCGAGCCGCATATGACTGTCCATGTGTCAGGGCCACGTGGCTTTTTCTGGATCTCGGGGGATTGTGTCAGAGATCTTCTTTACTTTCCTAGGGGTCTGTCATTATGACAGAGTCATAATTACCTCTTTTGTGTCAGGACTGCCACTTTTTCAGAGTTGTCAGCCGTCAAAGTAATTAATGCAAGAAGGGAGAGCTATTTTGCAAGCCACGTGTCTTCTGTTCTGAGCCGCATAGGACGTCTTGAGCCGCATAGTCCCTTGTCCTGCATGACTCTGTGAGCCGCATGGGCTTCCTGAGCCGCATGGATTTTCCTGGCCGCATGGATCTTTCCTTAGTATTTTCCATGCTTCTACAAGACCCCCTTCAAAGTTTTTAATTTGCAAAATTAAAATACTTTGAATAAGAAGCATGGCTGTGTACAAGCTCTTCTAGCCGCATATGAAGTTCTAACCGCATAGATGTCTTTGGCCGCATGGAAGTTTTAGCCGCATGGATGGCTTAGTTTTGGAGACTTTTGAATCGCAGGGATGTCTCAGCAGCATAGTTCTTTGCCACGTCATTATGTCATGCGCACAAATCTTTTCGGGGCAGGATCCCAAGGGTTTCTGATCTTTAATTAGCTAGTCTGTCTCGATAGCCGAAGAGTCGACTACGTTGTACGAGGCGTCGGTCTGCGGTCCTCCTTTTTCTATAAACAGGAGGGTATTTGGGGGGACTTCTCTCTTAGATTCTTTTTGACTAAGATTTCTGTCTTGTTTTCTTCTTCTGACCGACAGACAACGATGGCACCTAGGGCTTCCAAGGCAGTGAAGAAGGCTGTGGCGAAGAGTAGGAAATCAGCTTCGTCTTCGACAGCTGTACCCCCCGTTCGTCTTAATGTTCATGTTGCCATCGAAGGTAAGGATTGTGTAGAAGATTGGGTACTTTGAAACCCTAACGGAAGCTGCTCTGCTGTATGCTTCGTACACAATCATTTGATGTAAGTTTTTCAAATTACATGATCCGCATATACGTCCCATAAGCCGCATAGGGTATATTCTATGTCCGAGCCGCATAACAGTTGTCTTAAACGGGCCGCATGAGCATCTCTGAATATCTTCTGACTGTTTTCACCATTCATCATCATTTTTTCTGTCTTTTTGGTTCTTGTAGTGTCTCCACCGAATGCTGAGATTGCAGTGACAGAGGAGCCGCTGTCTCCTGTCATCAATCAGGGGCCTTCCTCCGTTAAGGAGGAGGCAATGAAAGAAGAACCGGCGCCTGAGAGGGACCCCACTATAGAGACTGCTGAGGGTGGCAGCGCCGGGAATTCTGATTCTTCTATTCTGGACGAGGATCTTTTTCAATTGCACCCTTCATATGTAAGGTGGTTGAGGGAGTTGTATACGCGCTTCTGCAACTAGGGTTTTAGAGGTTTCTCGTAAATGTCTATATGTAGTCTTTGCTTTGTTTTGCTTTCCTTCTTGCCTGCATGAAGCATTTTCCTATAATCGCATGGATGTAACCGATTTCTGAATGAATGGAATATATTTGCTTCACTTTTTTGCTTTTGTAATAATCATCTTATTGGGACATTTTGCATGGACCCATTGCCCCTAACATACCCTGGTTTTGGATACGGGCAACAAGTTAAAGGGAACGAACATACTTACTCAGAGGTAATGAGGACATGGCAAGCATGAAGGTTTTTTCGTGGGGTCTTCCTACTCAGAGGTAATGAGGACATGGCAGGAGTGGACCCAACGGGGACATTTGTGGTCAGCAGAGGACATTTGTGGTCAACAGAGGACATTTGTCGTCAACAGAGGACATTTGTGGACTTATTACCCTTGGCGTACTCCGGTTCAGGGTACGGATAATAAGACGCGGGAGGACCAACATACTTACTCAGAGGTAATGAGGACATAGCAAGCAGGAAGGTTTCTTCGACGGAGCCTTTCCATTCAGAGATAATAAGAACATGACAGGAGTGGGCTCAATGAAGGAGGGTACATAGAATGACTCAGAGGTAATGAGGACATAGAAGTTCTATGTAGAGGGGTGATTTGTTTTTGGCGGAAGCGAAATGACTCAGAGGTAATGAGGACATGGCCGTTTTAGGAATTTGTGGATCGGTTACCCTTTTTGTGCACTGGGAGTGCGGATAGTGGATCGTGAGGGAGGATCTCTTCCAGGAAGAAAGTTCAGAGGTATAATCATACATGACTTACTATCTAAAAGAGTGACCGGGATGTGAGTTCAGAGGCACCAGCGGGTACATGACTCGATATTATGAAAGTGTGAGTTCAGTGGCACCAGCTGGTGCGTGAATCGATAATCTGAGATGTTGTGGATGTGAGTTCAGCGGCATCAGCGGGTACATGACTCAATGATCTAGAATATTGTGAAAAGGAGTTCAGCGGCACCAGCGGGTACATGACTCAATGATTTAGAAAATGGTGAGTGCGAGTTCAGCGGTGCCAGTGGTCGCATGACTCGATAATCTAGAATTTTAGAGAGGTAAGTTCAGCGGCACCATCGGGTACATGACTCGATAAACTGGAATGTTGTGGAAATGAGTTCAGCGACACCAGTGGGCACATGACTCGATAATCTAGAATTTTGGAGAGGTGAGTTCAGTGGCACCAGCGGGTACATGACTCAGTGGTCTGGAAAATGTCGTTTAGACATAATATTTCTTCAGGAACTTGTCATTGACGGGCAACATGAGCAAATCCCCATTCTGTTTTGTGAGGCGGTAAGCACCGTTGGAGAATACAGCCTCAATGATGAATGGACCTTCCTATTTTGGCTGGAACTTGTCGGTGGTCTTGTGAGTCATGACCATCGGCCTCCGGACTGCCAAAATGAGATCGCCCACTTGGAATGTTCTGATTTTAACCTTCTTGTTGAAGGCTCCCGAGATGCGTGCTTGATATAGTTCGATCCTTTGCTGAGCCAGGAGGCACTTTTCATCCAAGGCCTCTAACCCTTGTAGTCGGTGTCGGTAGTTATCATCCGCCGTCAGTTGATAAGTAAGGGCGACGCGGAATGAGGGTATTTGAGTCTCCAATGGGAGAACTGTCTCACTTCTGTACACCAGGGAGAATGGTATGTTCCCTGTGGCCGTTCGGACTGTAGTACGGTACGCCCATAAGCATTCACCAAGCTTCTCGTTCCAGTCGCGTTTGTTGGACGATACGAACTTCTTGAGTAACTTGATGATGGTTTTGTTGAATGCTTCTGCCAACCCATTTGCTGCTGGATTGTATGGCGTTGAAGCAATGTTCTGGATGCGGTGCTTGTCGCAGAACCGGTAGAAGGCGTGGCTTGCAAACTGCGGACCATTATCGTGGATGATTCTTCGGGGCAGTCCAAAGCGATAGATGACGTGATGCTTGAGGAAGCTGATCACGTTTGAAGTCTTGACTTCCGCAAGCGGGACAGCTTCCGCCTATTTGGAGAAGTAATCTGTGATTGCGAGTATGAAGCGATATCCTCGGAAAGAAGGTGGAGTAATTGGACCGATGATGTCTATTCTCCATGCTTTGAAGGGCCAGGATGCCACTGTTGGATGTAGAAATTCGGATGGCTGGTGAATGAAGTTCGCGTAGACTTGGCAGGCTTTGTATTTTCTCGCATAGTCTATCGTATCTGCCACCATCTTGGGCCAATAGTAGCCCATTCGGTGGAGACGGTCTTACAATTTAGGGCCAGGCTGATGGGCCCCACAGACACCGTCATGAGCTTCTCGTACGACTTCTTTGGCTTCTGTGTTTGACAGACACCGAAGCAATACTCCATCATAGGATCGACGATACAGCATTTTCGTTTTTGTATCGTAGAAGAATCTGAGGGAACGTCGTTTGATGGAGGTGGCTTCCTTTGGGTTCTCAGGGAGGATGTCGTAGACAACGAAGTCAATGAATGGTTATCTCCAATCCGGGGCATCGTCGATCGTCTGGGCGGAAGAGCTCGCCACTAATTGAACGTTGTTCTTGGGGCAGACCAGTTCGTGGCCTATCACGTCCACCGATTGATGAGTATGATTTGGCACTGCTAGGGAAGCGGCCAGGCCTGCTAAGGCATCGGCTTCGATATTTCGGAGTCTGAGGACGTGCTCGATGAAGAACCCCTCGAACGACGAGATGATATCGATCGCTATTTGGTGATAGGGGATCATGTCTTCATGGCAAACTTCGTATGAGCCCCGGATCTGATTGACGATTAACTGAGAGTCGCCGTATGCTTCAAGATATTCTACCCCCAGCTCTCTTGCAAGTTGGAGGTCAATGACCAAAGCGTTGTACTCGGCCACATTATTGGAGTAGTGCTCCGTGAGAGAGTAAGTGCGGTTGATCACCAGTCCGGAAGGAGAAACCAGCACCACCCCGACTCCGACGACGATGTTGCCCTTGGGTCCAGTTCTCGAAGCGCCGTCAAAGAACATTCGCCATATATCATCGTGAGAGGTTGTATGCGAGTCGGCGACCTCATCTGGGATTTCTTCATATATTCTGGACGACTCCGAGCCCGGGTGGGCTGCCAAAAAGTCTGCCAGGGCTTGACCTTTGATCGCCTTTTGTGGGACGAAGATCATATGGTAGGGGGACAGCAATATTTCCCATGTAGCGAGGCGAGAGCTGAGTGCCCCTGGTTTAGTCATGAGGACCCTGAGAGGGTTGACTCGTGAGATCACATGTATCGTTTGTCCGGTGACATAGTGTCGCATCTTCTGAATGGCGAACACTAGGGCAAGGCATTCCTTCTCCACAGCGGTGTATCGGTGCTCTGGCCCAATCATCATTCGACTGAGGTAATATATGGCCTGTTCATGGCCTACATCGTTGTTTTGTGCTAGCAGAGCTCCGAGGGAGTGCTCCATTGCTCGTACATAGAGCAGGTTTGGTTTTCCAGCAACCGGGGCCACCAGGACTGAAGGGTTCGACAAATATTCTTTGATGCTGTCGAAGGCCCGCTGACATTCTTCGTTCCATACGAACGAGACGCCTTTCTTCATGAGGTGGGTGAATGGTCGACATCGCCCGGAGAGGTTAGAAATGAACCTCCTGATGTAAGCTAGCCTCCCTTGAAGGCCTCTGAGTTCGCGAAGATTTCTCGGGGGACCCATCTCCATGATTGTCTTTGTCTTCTCAGGGTCTACATGGATACCCTGGGCGGTGATGATGAAGCCCAAGAACTTCCCGCTGGATACGTCCAGGAAGGATTTTGTGGGGTTTATTTTCAAATTGTGTGCTCGCATCAGGTCGAATACTGTCCTCAGATCCTGCAGATGGTCTCCCTTACAGCGACTCTTGACGGCGATGTCATAAACGTAGCACTCCACCGTCTTGCGTAAGTGGTCTCTGAAGATGATACTCATGGCTCTTTGATATGTGGCGCCAGTATTCTTTAAACCGAAAGGCATAACTGTGTAGCAATATGTGCCAATCGGTGTTCAGAATGATGTATGTTTTTCGTCGTCAGGAGACATCTTGATTTGGTTGTACCCCGAGAAGCCATCCATGAATGACATACGTTCAAAGCCGCAGGTATTGTCAATCATGATGTCCGTGATAGGGAGGGGGAATTCATCTTTGGGGTATGCCTCGTTCAGATTGCGGAAGTCGATGCAGATTCGAATCTTTTCATTCTTCTTGAGGACTGGTACTATGTTGGCGACCCAATCCAGATGTTGCTCCTCACGAATGAAGCCACTGGCTATCATTTTGTTGACTTCGGCTTCGATCGCATCCATGATGCCCGGGCGGAAGCGTCGCTGTTGTTGCTTGACTGGCTTTACATCCGGCCAGATGTTGAGTTTGTGAAGAGCAATATCGGGATTTAACCTCGACATGTCTTCGTAGCTCCAGGTGAACACATCAATGTATTCTTTGACAAGTTCCAGCAGTGATTTTTGCTCTTCGTCTGTTAGGCTTTTACTGACGAAGATTGGTTTTGGAGAAGATTCGCTGCCGAGGTCGACCTGTATAACCTCATCTTCAGTAGGAGGTTCTCTCAGTTCGAACTGCTTTTTCCATTGTGCGTCCAACTGTTGGGCCCACGGCTCTAACTCGAGGATTTCCGGAATGTCTTCGTCTTCTTCATAAGCGTCGGCGAATGCCGTGTTGACTGACAGGACTTGTCTGAATATGTCTCCGATGCTGGTATCCGAGTCAGAAGTTGGTGACCCGGTTGAATGTGACTGCCAGTCACATTCTTCATCTGAACTCTCAGGGGTCATCGCGGGTGTTACATACCCTAATCCACATCGAGTTTTGCTATAGTAGTCCCGTGGTTTGCCAGCAGGGACCAGTGGCTTCAAAGGTAATCGTCGTCCGGTGCCGTAGTTCAAGCCTGGTGTCGTCTCTAGATCATACCCCTATTTTTGCATGAGATATTTAGATTGGGGGCTATAAAGATACAGAGACAGTCTTCCGGCATCTGATTCAAGGTCGACTTCTTCTACGGTGAAGGGTTACGGATCGTCCTTCCGGCCGAAGATGATTGGATGGTCCCCTCCCTCGATTATGCGGTAAGCGTCTTCCGCTGGAGTAAGCTGGATCGTGGTGTAGACATTTGTCACCTGTGTGTGTAGGTGAGTGGCTATACCGTGTTCTATAGCGTACATTGTACAAAGCTTATTAAGCTCGAGGTAGTTCAAAGATAGCCCTTTATTGATGAAGTAAGGCATCTTTTCTAGGGGGATTACATCATCTGTGGAGGGAACATCAGTGTAGGCAGCCACATACTTGGCTAGCTTCGGTTCCTCTTCGGCTACCCCTTGTGTAAACGAAGACTGAGAAGACGACTTGGGCAGCTTGATCGTCAGGGGTTCAGTAGATGGGGCCGAGCGTGGAGTCGTTGGCAAACTAGCGACCCCCGGTTTAGTACCCGATGGTGGACGGGGAGTTATAAGCAGACTAGCGACCCCCAGTGTACTCGATGCTGGGCGGGGAGTTGTTGGCTCGCTAGAAGTGTCAGACCTTGCATCGGGGTGACGACCCTTTTTGGGAAGGCGTATCGTCAGTGGCTTGTCGGAGGGATTGAGCTTCTCCGTTTGGGGCTGACCGACTCTCGACAGTCTGATTGTCAGTAGCCCCGTTGTGGGTCTTGGCACTTGGCCGGACCTTGGCAGCCGGATTATCATTTGCTCTTCTTGTGCCGAGAGGCTGATCGCATCCTTACGGAGAGTGGCGGTAAGGGGTGCGGACTTGCCAGGTTTACGAGCTTAGAGATGGATCATCAGAGGCTCTTCTGATCCAGTGGCTGTCTCGGTACGAGCTTGCATATCTCCTTCATCAAGGTGCTTCTTTGACTTTTTGTATAGGCACGAGTCTGAGTAATAGGACTCGACCCCTTTGAAGGGATCGATGTCGGCAAATTATGTCCTCACGAAGCCGTATTTGTCGACATATTTGAAGCACGATCATATAATCGTGTATCCACAGGCGTCCCAAGAGAATATTGTATGAAGTGTCCGCATCTATGACGTAACAGGTGACCTCTGATTGGAGATCGCCAATTTGACACTTCAGACGAATCTTCCCGATTGGGTAGCTCCTGCTCGAATTGAAACCGCTGATGGCGGTGCTTGTAGGCGTCAGGCGATGCATAGGGATACGAAGATGATGTAACAGACCCTTCGGGATAATGCTTATGGAAGAGCCAGGATCAATGTACATTCGATCCACCTTTACGTCGTCGATGTATCCAGTGTAGTATAGCGGACGATCGTGCAGGTTGGTTTTGATGAGCATGTCCTGCGACGTGAAGACAATGTTGGGCATCGCTCCCGTGCAGGCGCTGTCTTGGAGATCTGCGGGCGGGTTTTCTCCCGTGAGGTTGACTTGAGCCAGGTATGCGTCGGCGTTTTGGAGTGCATCACTCAAAGCCGCACGAACATCCTTGGAGAGTTTCAGGAGCTCGTATAATGACAACTTGGCCGATGTGTTGGCCAATTGTGCCAAGATGTCGAAGTTGTAGGGCTTCTCCGGCCCTTGGACTGCCTCTTTTCGGAGGGATTTGTCGAAGCGAGTCTCCCTCGGCCTAGGCTTGTCGGTCATCGAAGGCTGAGCCGGTCCCGGAGCATCGGTTGTAGCGGGCTGATGATCTTCAGCCGAGTTGTCAGCCACGGGTTGGAATTGTGCCCCATATCGAGTGACGACGGCTGTAGCTTCTTCGATATCTGCCGAGATTGTGCGACAGGACCTGACTTTCCTACTTTTCTTCTTGCAAATGGAAGATGGTGGGGGCTGAGTCACTTCTGATACCAAGTCTGGATGGATCCACATGACCTCCCCTCGTGATGTGGTAAGGGTCACTAGACCAGCAGCCTGATCTCGAGGAGGTGGAAGATTAGCAATCTTCATTGTCGCGAGAGTGATAGGGACCACACCGTCTTGAGTTTCCGTCGGAGGAAAGCTGCCGAATTATACTGACACCATGTTGGCTGCCACGGTTACCTCTTCGAAATCGATAGCCAGAGCATTCGAGTCAATGAGGTTTTGGATGTACCGTTTTAGCAGATAGCAGTCGTGTGTAGCATGGTGGACGTGGCGGTGATAATGGCAGTACTTTAGGTTCTCCATCTCTGTCGGTCGCGGTTCCCGTCTTGGTGGAGGAAGCTGAATTCTGTCTCCTTGTATGAGCATGTCTAAGATGGGCTTGACGTGACCGTCTTCGAAGGAGTAAGTAATTTGCGGCCATTGTTTGTCTGTCGGCTTTGGCTCAGGTTTCTGTGCTGTATCGGCCACCATAGCCTGCTTACCCCTGCTGTCCCGATTGTTGAAGGGATTACCCCCATTGTCGTTGTTGGGACGCTTGCCTTTGTTCTCTCCGTCCGAGATGTGCAATCCCAGTCGGTGAGCCTTCTTTGATCGTTCTTCGGCACTTATGGCGCTGATGATGAATGTCTTCCAGTCCCTGAATTGACTTTCGCCCATCCAGAGACTGATTGTTGGAAGCAGTCTCTTTTGGCAAATTTCGATCAAGGAGGAATCGGGATTTCCAGATGGCAGCTTCATGGTGGTTTGGCGGAACCGCTCAATGTAGTTCCTTGTCAGCTCCTTCTCCCCTTGGACGACGTCCATGAGGGTGGACATGGTGATGTCCTACCCTACTTCGTAGAATCTCTCTAAGAACATGCGCTTGAAGCCGGCGAAGGAGTGGATGCAGTTGTCCGGCAGATTGCGATACCAGTCGAAGGCGACTCCTTCCAATGCCCCGATGAATAGTCGTGTGAGGATGGCATCGTCATAGGGCAAATGGTCAGTGGTGACCTCGAAGTAAGTGATGTACCGACTTGCTGAGGTCTTGCCATCATAAGGGTTGATATTGAACGGCTTATATCTTGGTGGGAATGGAATATCCCTCCAGGCAGCAGGGTATGGTTGCCGTATTCTGAGGTCTTGAGAGTTTTCTCGAGCGTGAAACATGGCTCGGAGCTCCTGGACCTCTCTTCTCGCTTAGCGGGCCTCGTCCACAGCGGTGGGGGCCGTTGTTTCAGGAGGATCGTTGCCCGGGTTTGGTGCCGTCGAATTTGAGTCTGCATTGACCGCAGGACCCACATTTGTTTGGCCAGGCGTGCCTCCTTGCAGGGTAGAAAGGGCCGTTTTGATTTCCTCCACAGACTTGACCAAGGCAAGTAATATGGCTTCGAGAGTGTCGATGCGTTGGCGATCACTAGAACCACCTTGGTTGCGGTCTGTCATGAACACCGTCTTCACATGAGGAGAGATGGACGGAGCGATGGAGGCAGCGCCCTCTGAATCATACCTCTGTAGTGAGAAGTCATCGGGGTATGTGGGTATGTTCTCTTCTGGTTCGGACTCAAAAGGAACAGTACCCCTAGTCTCCGAGTTTGCCTCGTCTTGGGAGTTGTGGACGTCCTCGGGGACGTCAGGATTTGCTGCATCTGATGGAAGAGTTGTCTCTCCCGGCTCATCTTCTTGGAACATCGGATTGCTGTGGAGGCTCGGAAGGGTGCTACCCCCAGTCCCAGCAACCCCCTGTGTTGTGGACGACGAGTCTCCCGCTGTAGCAGATTTCGTCTTAGAACGGGTACCTTGGAAAACTCTGGTGGTGGGCACCCGCTTAGACAACAGTCTCTTGGTCAAAGTGGTTGATATCTTCGGGCTAGGAGCACTGGTCTTCTTCCTTCTCCCATCTGCGGGGACTTTCTGAGCAGAGTTGCAGGAGACGACGAGAAGTGCCTCGTCCTCTGAAGACGGCCTATACAGTCTTTGAAAGGCGGACTGTCGGTCTTCTCGCACCGTCGCATTATTGCAGCAGCAATTGACGATGACTTGGATACAGTGACGTCCGTGGGAGGACTCTTTGCACCCCGATGTATCCTCTCTTTCCTTGCGTTTGTGGAGGATGGCCTCACGCAAGTCAGATGGGTCTGGATCGACCATGTTTGCTCCCTGGATTTCGGAAGACTTTTGGGAACCTCTTTGTCCGTTTGCCGCTGGGGGCTGGACTCGAGTGGTTCTGTACAACTTTCCATCTGAGGCCCGTATAACGGTATGCGGGACGCTCTGATGGTCAGAGGTCGGATCAGCAGATCGAGCTTGCCAGGCTCACGCTGCCTTAGACTTCTTCGCTCTAGTGCGTAAGGGCACATAGTAGGAAGAGTCTAAGTAATACTAGAGAGAATCAGACATGTCTTCTTGGGAGCACAAGAGATCAGGACCATAAGACAGGCGATCGAATACAGAGTTGCGCGGGGTAGGAGTCATGCCGCCGTCCTCAACAATCTTCATGCGGCTGGCAGACGTAGCCGCATAGGCTTTCTTCATGCGGCTGGGAGTCTCAGCTGCATGAGTCTTCTTTATGCGGCTGGATGATCTGGCTGCATGGATTTTCTTCATGCGGCTAGTAGATCCATCCACATGAGCCTCCTGCATGTGGTTGGCAGATTTGGCCACAGGAGTGCTCGGCATCTTCTCGGGATGCATAGAGTCGCTCTTTGTCCCTGTAAGTCCAGCATCGTAGTGTTTTTCTCTGCCGGACTTGGGGACAGCAGAGTTCTCTAAGGCTCGAAGTGGAACCGTATGAGAATCGCCTTCGCCGTCTTGGGTAGCAGAGAGTACCCCGTCTAGAGCTTGTGGAGGAGCAAATGATTTTGGCCTCAACTCGCAGTGAGCTTTCTTTGTGCGGGTTCGCTTCTGGACCGGGCCAGTACTTCCTTCAGAGAGCATTTCTTCAAACGCCTGTTGGTCGAAGCGGACGACCATCTTCTGTTGCGTGGAGCCAAGTTTGGCTGCATCCGATTGCGTCACCAACTCCTCAGCCGTGGAGAAGTTTGTCTCCAGCAGAGTCGCCATCGTGTTTGCCATGAAATATAAAAGAGCAGAACAATTATCGGAGGACTAGACTTTTACTTCACGTTACAAACTCGCTTGTACAAAGAAAGCCTAGGGACGAAAACCTAGGTACAGCAGTCTAAGTACAATTGTTAATTTTAGATTCTGGAGGGTGACGATAGAGGCTCGGGAAAGCGACGGCAGCTCTGTCTTACTCCTTGGACGATCGGTATGCAGCCTTGGCTCCAAAAGATTGCTTGGCGTTGGAAGAAATGCTCTCTTTGCTCTCTCTTTGCTTCTTCTCTCCAAGTATTCTGATGCTCTCTGATCTCGAAAAAGTCTCTCTCTGTATGTATGTGTGCATGTATATCTCGCAAGGGAATGGCACCCTGCTATTTATAAGAATAGATGGACATCATTAGGGTTCACAATGATTGCCCCTTAAAGTGGCGGCGGCCTATTGATCGATCAATCTGGGCCATTAATCTTGAGTGTGATAAATCTGGGCCATCTAGTGTAGATTGTACCAAATTCTATCAATAATTAATGTTGATTGGAATAAATCTCCGTAGTGATGATTTGCTGATGTCTGCGAATCTGAATGAATAAATTTAATTCATTCTCCTGCCACGTGCTCCAGATTATTGGGATTTGACCCAATCTTTGATTACAGTAAATCTAGGAAATTGATTGGCTTTATGACACGTGTCCTGAGAGCCGCTGAGGAGGATTGAGCCGCATAATGGTTGAGCCGCATAAGGACGAAGCCGCATAAGACTGGCCACGTGTCGGGTCTGCTTGGGGAGTGGCCCCCCGAACCTTCGAACTATATGCATAATGGGTAATGAGCCACATGGAGATGATCCTTGCGAGCCGCATGGGGGCCTCTGCTTGAGCCGCATGAGACTATTTCTGCCTGAGCCGCATAAGGCAGCTTCATCCTGAACCGCATAGGGAGTCTTCGCTCGAGCCGCATATGACTGTCCACGTGTCAGGGCCACGTGGCTTTTTCTGGATCTCGGGGGATTGTGTCAGAGATCTCCTTTACTTCCCTAGGGGTCTGTCATTATGACAGAGTCATAATTACCTCTTTTGTGTCAGGGCTGCCACTTTTTCAGAGTTGTCAGCCGTCAAAGTAATTAATGCAAGAAGGGAGAGCTGTTTTGCAAGCCACGTGTCTTCTGTTCTGAGCCGCATAGGACGTCTTGAGCCGCATAATCCCTTGTGCCGCATGACTCTGTGAGCCGTATGGGCTTCCTGAGCCGCATAGATTTTTCTGGCCGCATGGATCTTTCCTTAGTATTTTTCATGCTTCTACAGTGCCGTCAAAATATCTCGGATTAAGTCGACAAAACCTTCCTGATGCTCCCGAATCATTCCTAACACTTCTCTCAAGGGCCAATTGTAACCCCTGATTTAGTAGCATATTCTGTTCCTGCTGCCGGGTCTGCTATTGCTGATGGGCTGCCACTTGCTGCTGCTGAGTAGCCAAGAATCTCTTGATGACCTCCAGGAGTGTTGCAGCATCAAGCACTAGCGTCGCTGCTGGCACCATGGGAGGTGCAGGAGCTTCCAGAACCTGTGGTTCCACCGGCTCTGATATCACTTCCACTCGGATCTGATCAGGAGATTGCACTCCTTCTGGTTGTTGCCCCGTCGAACCATGCTCTACTGGACGCTTCTCTACGTTGGCCTCACCAGCTACGGAGAAGGAAGCAACCCTATAGGGAAAGATACATGATATCAAACGACAGGACGAGGACGATTCGAGGATACAATTCTGGTTATCAATCAAGGTGAGGAAAGTGAAATCGAGGCAAGAGATTCGAAGGGAACAGGTTTGATTGAGGCTCCTATAATAGTAACACCCCACAAGTCTGAAAACTAGACCTGCATGGGCCACCAATAAAACCTTGTCACGCCCCAGTACCGGAATACGGGGCGGACTAGGCCAGCTACTACATACGAGGTATATAAACATCATATGGCGATCGCGGCTGTCAAGAGACAAGGGGGTGCATGCTACATTCAAGTCTCCTATGGTCTCACAGAGCTACTATGCCTCAATCATTCAAGCAAGGAAAGCATCAAGCAATGAACATATAAGATAAAGCAGCAAGGCGTCCCCGACGCTTCATCAGAATGATCATGGGGATCCAGCTTTATAAGTTAGCTGGTCCAGAGAGTCATAGGTACATAATTGTATTCAGCTGCAGTCTGATTTAATTACAAATTATGCAAAGACCAAAATATCCAGATTAGCCGGCTAAACATGTGCCGGTGGCTAAACGCCAGTACATAAGTAAAGATACTAGAGTGGTGGAGAAGAAACCCACTCGAGTCCCCCGCCAGCCATGCTCCTAGTATGCACCATTGATGTCAGGGAGGAAGGTCGGATCCTCAGGCTCTGCTACGAGATCTGGCCAAACAAAACCAGCGGGGTCAGTCCCGAATAGCAAGTACCACAAGGGAGCACAAAAGAGTGAGATAAAACCCAATCAGAAAATAATAAGAATAATAAAGGCTTCCGGTCGTAACCTTGGTCCATAGCCTGTCCTAGCAAAATAGCCCAACCCAACAACCAAACAAGGACATGGGTTGGACCACGCACCATGACAGTCCATGCCCCTTGGCTACTAACCGGAAGTTACCAGGCACAAACAAGTCATTTTCAATCGGCCAATCATTCCTACGGCTTTCTATATTTGGCGGAGTTATCCCCGTTATACTGATTAAAAGGAATCCTCAGATCGTGTCAACCCAGCAGGGCTAGCCAAACCATAAGACTTATAACACTTTGATGATGCACCAGTCCCCCGAAGGGCTACCGCGCTAAGACATTTAACACATAGCTCGTAGGAGTCGGATATAGCTATTCGCTATAGGCGAATGTAACCATATCCGTGGCGGCCAACCATACACGTCAGGACGGGACCTGGGGTGGCTAGTATGGTACGATCTCGAGATTCTTCCCTCCCAATGCATCTACCAAGTTAGTTGCCTAGTTAATCCCTAGGTTATCCTTGGAGTTCACATGTCGTGGTCACAAGCTTACTCCCCTAGGTGTCATACATTGTACGAGTACCCCAATGAGGGATCCATACTGGCTCAGGAAGTCATATGGATGTGCCCCCTTCTTGGTGCAATACAACACTCAACATGTACCACGTTATTGTTACCTGACACTTCATTGCACCTCAGTGCTCACATAGGTTGTACCTTAGTACACACATAGGTTATCCAGCACTTGCATAGGAAGTCAGATAGAATGAGGACCGAACACATCATACGGCCAAGGGTTAGGTAGCAAAACATGCAGCTCTCAAGACTGCATGCGGCCAGGGGAGTCCAGGTGACAAGCTACGCTCCACCAAGGCTCATGCGGCCAGACTGCTTGAGACAGACCGCATGCGGCCAGGGCAAAGAGGGGGCGCATGCGGCTCGGATAAGCGGCTTATGCGGTCGGAATGTGGAGTAGCCTATGCGGCTGAGGAAGGAGCGGTACCAGCGGTAGTGAGGGGAAAAGTCCATGCGGCTCGGATAAGCAGGGCGCATGAGGCTCGGATAAGCAGGGCGCATGCGGCTGAAAGTAATTAGATCTCATGCGGCCAGAGAATGGAACTAGCTCATGCGGCTGAGAATCAAATCTTCATGCGGCTGGGAAGTTAAGTCCCTGCAGCATAGTCCATGCGGCCAGGTAATGCCGCCAGGCTTATACGGCCAGGAAGGGAACTTGTCGCATGTAGGCTATGTGGCTAAGTTCATGCGGCTGTGAACTGTTCTCCTTCTCCATTTTTCTAGGAAGAAGAACCCTTCAAGCTATGGCTCCCAAGCTCCATGAATCGTTCATCCAGAGTCCAAAACCGAACTTCCATAGGTCAAAATGGGGTAGAACAAAATTCTCTTCAACATAGAACCATCAAAACTCAAAAATAACAAGATTAAATAGATCAAAATCCATAAAATCTAAAACTACAACAAGCTTAGATCTACTAGAATCCGTCCAACAAAATCGAAAATGCTAAGTACTAAACTTGTTGAGGATGTTAAGAAGAACAAAGTGGAACAATAAAAATCAAAGAAATATCAAAAGATCACAAATCTCCTCTTTGAGCAAGTTGTACTTGCCTAAGTGGGTTGGTGGTTGAGGTATTGAATGAAGGAGTGAATGAGGAGAGAGAGTGAGGAAGAGTTATTAAATAGGGGTTGGGTTGGTCTAAGAAAACCCTAATCCCTAACCACTAATCTCTATCCACTACCACTAATGACAAGGCTAAAAAGGCTACATATCATCATTAATAAATAGTAGACAAAATTTATGCACATGCTAAATACAGATACCGTCTACAGAATTCATGAAGATTACGTATATCGGGATCGGGGAGTGACAAGTTAGAACCTGAACAACATCTTGGAGGCCTTCTAGGTCCAAGCTACTGGGTTTGGATTTATTGCCAACTCGAAGCACCACAGGCAGTGCTCTGCCCCGCTCAAGAGCTGCAGTAGCTTTGCTAGTAGGATCTGCTTTCTTGCTCAGGTTAACAGCTGCTTCATTAGCCATATTGGATTTCCTCCGTGTCTGACCAGGAAGTGGCTTGCTCTTGAGGAAGTGATTCGCTCTGATAGTGCTGCACGTTTTAGGGGGCTGCACACTTTCTGAAGACTGCATACATGTAGACTTTAGATGTTTAGTCTTTATATATATTCATGAAGAATCTATAATAGAGCTTTTGTAGACATGATTTTAATAAAGAATTTTTCTTTATACACTGTCTTTGCACGTCTCCTGTGACTTGTTATTATCTATGCTTTTGAACAACTGCGCTTTTGTGAACTATATGCAGCAACTGTTGTCATCTGTGCTTCTGTGATTGCTGTGCTTATTTTTATGCTTCTACACACACACACACACGCACACACATACACACACACACACACACACACACACACACACACACACACACACACACACACACACACACACACATATATATATTTAATATATATATATATATATATATATATATATATATATATATATATATACTGTAAATAATAATATTTTGGGTTAACCTATGTTTATTTAAAAATATATAGGTAGAACTGATTTTTGGCTTTAATATTTATGGGATATAAGTATATGTGTATATATATAATATTAGCAGCATTGTTATTATTATTATTACCAATGTTATTACTTTTTTTATTTTAGAATAATATAGTATTCTCAAATTGGGTTAGAAGTCTAAAAACATTATTATAATATTTTATGTGTTTAAAATATGACTTTTGGACCTAACTATTATTTGACCAAATTATAGCTTTGCCCCAAAGTGATTTCCTAGTATGTTTTAATTTCAAATATTTTTTTAAAATATTATAACTAATTTTTACAAATTAGTTTTAGCCTAGAAACTATTTTATAGATTTTCAAAGTATTTACCTAAAAATATTTTGACTAATAAAAAGGATATTTCCAAATTAAAATTTGTTTGTAAGTATGTATTTATCTAAAAAATCGGATAATAAAAATCTAGTTTTCAAATATTTTTTTCTTCGTGAATTCACATTAATTATCAAGGCTGATCATGACTATTCGTGTACTCCTATTTTTTGCTAATTCGGACCCTTACCCATCGACCATGGCTATTGGACAAATCTGAACAGGTCAGATCGTCGCACACACCAGGCAAGATACCTTGCCATATTTACTGTTTATATATAGGCTGCATCTTTACTGTTTAGTTACTGTATATTTATTTTTGTCTACTTTTAGTTCATCTAGTTGCATCTCTGTTACTGTTCATGATTTACTTTACTGTGCTTCTAGTTATACATAACGCAAGTGCTAGTCGTATTTTCATTCTTGTCTTTAAATTATGCAAATGGACCTAGAGTTGAGGGACTACCTCGTGTTAGTAAGCATTTCCTAAACTTTGACACAGACGTGCCACGAGATGTGCGTGAGTTGTGAGGAGCATGCAGAGGTAACTTGCGTGTTGGCTGATCACCCGTGCACATTTGTTAGGAATAACTGCCAAATAGACACATGTTAGGAGACTTGGCAGTTACTAGAGGTATAATGTCACGGATACGACATAAATAGGTGCATTGGTTGGAAGGACTGTTCCTTAGCATATGGACCAAGTATATACTTATCCATTGTAACCTGTGAGCTCCCCCGAAGATGCAGGTACGATTACCCCTACTGTTACTAATTTCCTTTAACGTTCAAGGATCGTTACGGACGTAGGCCCCTGGTGCCCAATTGGGGATTATATCAATTCCACGGTAGCCAGAGTGCCCATGCGTTGAAGGTTTGTTCTTAACTGCACGTTCACAGTAGAATGATTAGTTGACCTTATTTGATGCTATGTCATACGTCGTTCCAATCATGGCCTGGGGCAGTATCATAGTGTGCTACGCCTTGTCCTTGTTTGGTTGTAGGTGTGGTCCACTATTTCGATGATAGGATACTGGGCCTTGTTATGATTTGAAATATTTTACTTTTTATATGACTTTGTAACATATTTATATTCAGTTTATATGGCATATTTTTTTATCGTGTTACGTCCCTCTGAGGAACTGGTGATCTATCCAGGTGTAGGTATTCATGACTTTCTGTAGGAGTTCCAGACATGATCGTGATCTTCTTCTTTTTTCTTCTTTCTATCTAAGATGACTTGCTCTTGGATCGTCCTTTGCTGTTGTGACAAATTATTTCATTTGTTTTTCTCATTTAAAATGCTTGGTAGTGAATTTGTCTTCATCCAACAACTTGTACAATGACATTCATATTTAATTTTTATAATATCTTTATTCCTTATTTTTGTTGATGAGATTAGTGAGCCATAATTATTTATATATTGCAATTACAGCTTTCTTATATTTATTATACGGCTGACATGTTACGTTCCTAATCCTACATATTTTGGGGACTGGGGCGATACATGTTTTTGTGGTGCACATGCAGGTCAACGACTATATTGTTTGGTTACATGACTATACTAAGCAAGCCTGGATATCTAGGATCTCATCAACATGCTTGATCTTCTTCCATGATTCCATTTTTGAATCTCGTTTGACTACTTTGATTTGTATCTTGCTTGAATCCTTTCTACCATAAATCTTATTTCTCCTGCTTAATAAAGGTTAGGAAGATAACTATACTAATATATGCCCATAGGTCAATTATGTGGCTAGAAGGATTATCGTGGCGATTAAGAAAGCATTTGAGGTTCTATTTAAGTTATAAAGGCATTAGATATTTTAAGGATCAAGGAAACCTAATTTTCCTAAAGGTATGATCTATTTAAAGGATTAGTAAATTTTAAGTTGGGTAGTACCGATGGTATCCGTGATAGTAGAATTTTTTATATTGATGTGACTGCTAGATACTATTTCTTAAGATGATCGGTAGAATATATATATATATATATATATATATATATATATATATATATATATATATATATATATATATATATATATATATATAAATGGTTTTGATTTTAGAAGATCCTAGAAAAACATTTATGACTTATTGGGTCTTTTGGTAGGAATTTGACTTGAGGGTAAGAATATCTTGAAGATGGAAATTTGGATTCAAATTTATGTTGATGAGCTGATTTAAACTTTGAGTTTTTAAGTTTTTGGAATAACGAAATTAGAATTTTGATGAAAAATAAGAAAGGGAAGATAAGAAAAGAAGAAGGTTAGTAATATGATAAGGTTTATCTCAAGGTTAAAGATTTTAAGTTATGATCATGCTTGACAGTCAATAACAAATAAAGAATTTAATGGATTAGTTTTTAAATACTTATTAAGGAACTTTTGAGGAAGCTCGAATTTAATAATTGAAATTTAGGAGAAAGAGAAATGTTGTCTTGATAGGAAATCAAGATGGATATGATGTCATCAAAATGATATTAGGAGTGTCTCACCTTAGTTTGCCACATCATCTATGACCATGATAGATGTATATACTCATGTAGAAGCTCAAAAAGTATAAAAATCACCACGTGTTACTCATAAATGGTGCCAGGACTCAAATCATCAAATGGCGCTGGTCATCAGATGGCGCATGGAATAAGTTGGCGCTGGACCTAGGTGGCGCTAGCCACCACGTGGCAAGCTTCTTCGAAAAGCTGAAATAGTTGTCATCATGACTGACAACACGTCAATCGAAGAAAATTCAATCTCGAAGAACATGCACACGATACTGCCCACGACCAAGCGCGTCTCTTTCATAGAATACCACGCGTCATATACAGTTAAGTTAACCGTTCGCACAAAAGATGATGGTGTACCAATTGCAGTGTGCGCCAATCAGAACAACTGGCCGATAGTTATTTCAGAACTCTATAAATAGATTTCTAAATTACTTCACACGAATCATTAATGGTTATAATCTCCTGAGCACTTGCTACAGCACTCTCCAAAGGCTTTCTTCTTCGATATCGCATCGTCCAAGGGATAAAGTGATCTTCTTCTAATCAGATTCCTACAGTTGTACTTTTCCAGAAATCAAATCGTACTCTTGTACTTTTTTCAGTTTGTAATCAAACTTTTATTTTTGCAAACAAAAAGGCAACTCTACTGGGGACGACTTTCTCCTCCAAAAAGAAAGTGACAACTCAATGAGATGTTGCATCGGTCGGCACAATACGGAAGACTTTGGTCATGAAAGTCGACCAAACTGCCTACAAAGCCATAATTGGTTTTGGGGGTGCCAAGCACACGAACGCTGTTGCTGCCAAGAACAAGGCGCGTACTATCTGGACTCCAAAGTCCTTCAGTGCACCAAACATGACTTCTACGCTAAGCAAGGAGAAAGGCTCTGTAGCCACTTCTTCTTCCTCACCAATTCTGAAATTGGTGGGAGGTGCGTCAATCACTGCCTCGGTGCCAATCAAGGGACAGCGCTATGTGACTACTCCCTCTTCCTCTCCAGTTCTGAACTTAGTGGAGATTGCACCAACTACTGCCTCTGCACAGATTAAAAGAAAATACCTCGTGGCTAATCCTCATTCCTTCCCAGTTCTAAACTTGGTAGAGAAGTTACATAGCACTGCCCTATGCGGAACAAAGGAAAATGTCCTATGGCCTCTCCTTATATTTCTCCAATCCTAGACTTGGTGGAAAACGTATTTGATCGTGCCTCTGTGCCAATCAATGCAAAAATATTTCAGATTATAAACTCTGTTTCTTTTGGCAGAGACAATCAAATCGATGCCAATAAATTAGACTCTACTCGAATCCCATTTCCTGCTACCCATCTGCACCACGCCAAACGCACTGGAATAGGTTGCGCAGAATAACAGGGCATCATGCCTATTCCTCATCAAACTGGCCAGTGCTAACCAAGCCAGATCCAGGATCTTCCTACTCTGCGTATATCAAGAACAAGACAAGGAAAATTAAGGGTGTCTCAAACAAACAGCCAAGTGGCGCATAACTCTGACATGTGCACTTACCTTAACCAGCGCAGAACAACATCAACTTCATCAAGTCTGCATCAAGAATAATCTGCGCCACCTACTAAATTGTGCATAATAAAGGCTTCTCAAATCAAGAATCCTCTCACCTATGCCAATGAACTAAGTACTTCTCTATACACATAGGGAACAAGACATCTTAAGAACCGAAACCATGTTCCTAACATAATCAAGGAATATGTACCTCTGACTTCTCTTTATCCTGCCACTGTAATCAAACTCTGCGAACTTCTTTTATAAAAGCGAAAGATTGTAGGACCATCTCATCTACCTGTAACTCTACATCAAGAACATCATTATAATCATCACCATGAAATAGTAATCAAATGTTGTTGTCAACCAGCTAAACGGTCAGTCTTTGACCATTTGAACTATACTCGGACTCCTTTACTCATTATGGTGGATAAAGATGAATTTCTATATGCTTCGATCAACATGACGTTTCGAAGTACTAGGGTTGGAAAACATCCAAGACATAATGCATCCCGCAATCCCAGTCAACAATACCTTGATCGTATCCGTGACTTTGGCGAAGGGATTTACTAAAATACAAGCTCAATAGGCCGAGATCTACTCGTTCAAAGGAATCTTCCTACTCCTTGTCTTGGAGATGTCCTCGGTCAAAGGAATCTTCTTAATTTCAACCAAGAAACAATCGATCAAAAGAATCTTCTTTCCGACCAAGAAATAATCGGTCAAAGAAATCTTCCTAATTCTGACCGAGATCTCCTCTGTCAAAGAAATGTTCCCACTTCTCATCTTAGGGTTAGTTTCTTGCATGACTTCAATGCCGATAGTGAAAGCTCTGATCAAACTATTTTTTCCACCAGTTCACCATCGGTGGCCATAGAAGTGACTGGCTATGTCACTAATGAAGAACATGATGCTTCCAGCTCTGCCAAATAGGAGCAGTAGATCACTACTTTTGTGGCCAACTTCAAAAATATGGCCAAAATGGTTGCAAATATGCATGCTATGATTGTAGCACAACACACTGTCCTACCGGTTGTGAATCCAATTCTAACCCAAGAACACATAGCAGCATATGCACCTGTCAATACTGGTCTGGAGGTACAATCTCCTCACAATGTTACCATGCCAGCTTAGGCTACTCCAAGTCAGTCTAGTGCTGGGGGTGGTCCATATCATGCGATTCCGCCTCCTATCACATCAAACCAGTCTACTGCTCCCTAAGCATCAAGGGATACTATTGAGGCAGTGAAGCATCTGCATAATCAGTTTGAAGCTTTTAAGCAGAAAGATGAACTACCAAAGTTAAAGATGAAATAACCCTACCCTATAGAGTGAAAGGAACTCCTATTTCCATCTAAGTGCAAGCCACAAACCTTTATGCTGTTTGACGGCAACTGATCATCTAGCCAGTATCTCAACCATTTTGAGGTTATGACTGATTAGCTCCAAACCAATGATGCTCTACTCACTAGAGTATTCGTCGGGTGCTTAGCAGGTGCAGCCTATGACTGGTATCGTAGCTTGCCAGATGGCTGCATAACATCTTTTGTAGGATTGAAACAAATGTTCCTAGAATGATTCTATGAGAGAACAAATGACATGACCATGTCAACCCTCATCAAGATTAAACAACGCCCTAATAAAACTGCTGAACATTTCATAGAGCGCTTCTGTCGCGAAGCACTCAAATTGTCCCTGGGTACTCCAGATGCATTAACTATAGATACATACAAATCAAACTTGTTACCTATAGTCAGCATGTGGACTAAACCACACAATTCCAAGACTGAGCCTCCTTCATAGTAAGTGCCAGGGCAGCTGAGGACGGTACTGATAAATTCAAACAACTGGCATCCAGATGCCTTATCTTGACAAAGATGAACACTCTACAACCAACAGTGGTGGTCGTCAGAACAATCGCAAAGGCAACGAAGCTTTAGCCATCAACGTGGGTCAATCAACACCTTCCACAACGGCACCCTCACAGAGAGCACCACATCCTAAGGAAGAATATTCCTTTGACGGGGACAACATTATGAGCATATTTGATTGTCTGATCAAAAGCAATAAACATCAACTGCCCGAAGCTAAACGGCCAGATAAACTAGGTAAAACTGACAATTTCAAATATTGTGTGCATCACAGGTTCTTGGGACATCCAACAAGGGCGTGTTACAATCTCAAAAGGAAGATCCAAGAACTGATCAATACCAAGACAATCACTCTCTAGCAAGATAAAAAATAGTGACTGCTAATGTCGTCTCTCCGTAATTCGACAATTTTCCTGCTCAATTAGTAGATGACAGAGTCGTATCTATTCCAAAAGCTACCTTGGAGATCATCAACCTTCCACCAACACGAAGTGGCGGTCTTGTACCCCTGTCAACCGATAAAGGGAAGATCATGTAGATTTACCCTGATTTGGTTGCCGACTTTGAATCAAAGACACCTGCTTCCTCTACAAAGTCAAGAAAGGTATCCAAGTCAAGTCTTGACATATGACATCATTGGGCGGACACCTCCCACCTTTGGATGCTACATTCATCCCAGCGGCGGCTTCACCTTCTTCTATTGAAATTGTGGTACCAAAGCCAAAAATCAATTACCAGCCAGAATTTCATCCATACAGTCAACAGTCCCGCAAACTGATGACAAAGATAGGATATGATCTACAGAAAGTCCCTGGTTTGAATAACGAAAGAGGGTCTCATATACCTCTTTTTCTGTGTCTTCAACACAATTGATCCCGTATTGGCCTATAATTCTGGACAGATCATTCATCGCTCCAAAAGAAGTCTTCCAGAAATAAGATTCAGATGAAGAACTGCAACATGGTTTCCATTGCACCAGTTCCGAAAGAAGAAGCCGTGGCTAGTACCAGATCAGGGAAGCTCTGTTTCAGAGGCTATCCAGAAGGACAAGAGGATGCAATCACTACTCTCCAGTCTCTGATGTCCCTCCAGCATCTTCTTCACCTGCTGTCAATGTTCCTTCGGCGTCATTGCCTCAAACAGAACCTGTTCTTTCCAAACTAATAGCAGCTGATAAGGGCAAACAGCCAGCACGCTTTGATAAAATATTAAAGAAAACTCTAACTCATGGACTCGAAAAGTTGTATAATTTTGACATATTGGCTCAATTAGACAATACTCCAACAAGATTGTCAATTTTTGAACTCCTGCGTCTCTCGAGGGGTACCCGAGAGACATTAAGTGAAGCTTTGATGCAAGCTGAAGCTTGTGTGGCCTATCTTAAGAAACCAGATGAGGAAGCGATAGCATGCTCTCACTGTCATAGTGTAATGGAACTAATTCCCAATATCATCTTCACTAAAGATGATATACTTCTGGAGGAAAATCGACATGATCGACCTCTCTATTAAACGGGGTATGTCGATACCATGAAGGTTGATTGCATTCTAGTCGACCCAGGATATGTACTCAGCATTATGCCGAAAACTCTATTGGATGCGCTGAAGATCCCAGCTTATAACCTCTCTACAACAATCACGACTATTCTGGGATTCAATTTCGGAAAAGCGAACCGTTGGGAAAGATTCGCCTAAAAGTCCAAATTGGCAATCTTCATACGAAGGTCACCTTCTATGTGATTGACAATCACGTCTCCTACAATATCTTGTTGGAAAGACCGTAGTTGCATGAAATTAATATTGTGCCATCCACTCTCCATCAATACTTCAAGTATGTCGATGACAACGTAGAAGTCCGGAAGAAAGTGGCTGATCTTAATCCTTTTCGAGACATCGAAGCATATTATACAGACTCCAGAATGTAGAAAAAAGAGTTCATGAAAGTCATACTGGCCATGGATACTAAAGAAGACCAGAAAGAGAGTCCAGATGATATCCTGGTGATTCCGGTCAAGGGACGCACTTCTCGTCCTTTGTCTTCTTAGATGCTGACCATTAATCTCTTTCCTTCTATCAAGCATCAGCTGGCTGAAAAGATGGAGCATAGGGAGCTCACCTCTTCTGAGTCTCTTGTTATTAACCTTCATCATAACAAGCATTCTTCTTCTCCTCCTCTTGTTATCAATCTTAGCAAGCCATCGGCTAAGGTCAAGAGCACCGTTGTAAATGATGATGTAAATATTAATAAAGTAGCATCTTCTTTACAGTACATTGATGTCAATCATTACACACGATGTTATCTAGAAATCCTGGGTAACTTCGAATCCCTTACCTTAGGAGCAGTTCAACCTCTTCAAGATGAAGTATCACTTGAATCAGTACAAGATTCATTCTTTCCGGTTCCCATCCAGAAGAAAGATGAACATCCTATCCTCTTTAGCAAATGGTTGAATCAAAAGGCTACATTTGATAACGATTCTAAAAATGTCGATAATGGGCAACTTCAACTACGTTATTACAGTCAACAATCTAAGAACATCAGCCAAAAGATGGATTACAACTACAAATCCGGCTTCAACGGTGGTAGGAGAAGACAAACTCCTATTCGTATACATGTCCCAAAAGGAAAATCACTTCAATATTATAACAAAACAAAGCATGGGTTAGGTTACACCTCACTAATCTTAATCCTAGATTTTTTTTGAGTCTGACAAAGAAAAACAATCTAACTCTTCCGACTCTGCATCATAGGATTCAGACAACGATGAGTTTTTAGAAGACGACGGCGACTTCATCGAGACTCCCGAAACTGAGCCTTGGACACAAAGGATGGATACGCAGTGGGAACTTCGCTTCGAACAATGCAAACTACCTACTAAAGATCAATTGGTCCAGATCGATGTCAGAGATGAAGCTTCTCCAAGGCCAATCTTCATCCGCAAAAGTCTTCCTGAAGTAGAAAAACAAGAACTGATCCAGCTCATTTGGGAATATATTGACGTATTTGCTTGGAGCTATGAAGTCATGCCGGGACTAGGTCCTCAAGTCGCTACTCACAAGCTCAACATCCTGCCAAATGCTAGGCCAGTCAAGCAACAACAGCATCGATTCCGACCTGATATGATGGATGACATAGAAGCTGAAGTTAAGAAGCTCATCGCTTGCGACTTTGTTAGGGAAGAACAACATCCATACTGGGTGGCTAATGTTGTCCCAGTTGTAAAGAAAACAGGAAAGGTCCAAGTCTGAATCAACTTTAGAGACCTTAATGAAGCTTGTCCTAAAAATGAGTTTAATTTTTTGATCACTGATGTCATGATCGACAAAATTTATGGGTTCTAACGAATGTCCTTCATGGATGGGCTCTTCGAATACAATCATATCAGGATGAATCTCGAAGATGAAAAACATACATCTTTCTGCACTCCTCTAAGAGTCAACTGCTACACTGTCATGCCATTTGGTCTCAAAAATACTGGTACAACCTATCAGCGAGCCCTGAGCACCATCTTCCATGAATATTTATGAAAGACAGTCAAATTCTATGTTGACGATATTGTTGTCAAGAGTCGTCTAAAGGAAGATCACATCTAAGACTTAAGAACTATCTTTGATCTAATGCGCCGGCACCAACTCAAGATGAATCCCACCAAGACATTCTTAGGAGTCTCTAGTGGAAAATTTCTCGGATTCGTTATTATCTCTAAGTGTAAATAATTCGACCCTGAGAAAGTTAAAGCCATTCAAGAGATGCATCCTCCATGCAACCTAAAAGAGCTACGAGGATTCCAGGGATGACTTGCGTATATCCGAAGATTCATCTCAAATCTCTCTGGATACTGCAGACCATTCACTCAATTAATGAAGAAATGTGTATCTTTTGTTTGGACTGAAGAATGCCATCAAGCATTTGAAGACATAAAATGGTACTTGATGAACCCTTCAGTCTTAGTGCCTTTAATCACAGGAATATCCTTCATGATGTATGTTCGAACAATGGATCATTCTCTGGGTGTCCTACTAGACCAAAAGAACAAAAAATGTCATGAACAAGCAATTTATTATCTCAGTTGTACAATGATTGGTGCTGAACATCGATACAGTCTAGTACAAAAAGAATGTTCAGCCCAGATATTCGCTGTCTAGAAAATATGATATTATATCATGGGCCAGACTATTCATGTCATCTCTAGTGTCAATCCTCTCCGAGTCTTGATGAAGAAGCCCAGTACACTTAATTCCAGACTCGCTACATGGGACATACTATTACCACAATATGATATGGTCTATGTTCCACAAAAGTCTGTTAAGGGTCAGGCCCTAGCTGACTTCCTGGCTGCTTATCCAATTTTTGATTATTCTAAACTATATGATAAAATTTCTGATGAAATACTGAAAACTAACATGACTTCAGAAGGAATCATTACTTGGCATCTATTCTTCGATGGTGCATCCAGAATCAGACCCAAAGGCGCTATCGTCGCTGGAGTTGGAATCGTTCTTGTATCTTCCGAAGGACTGGCCATTCAAAGAGCCTATTTCCTGGACGAGCCATGTTCTAACAATATTGTTGAATACAATGCTCTACTCATCGGTCTCTAATTGTCTAAACAGTTGGATATCGAGTATCTTGAAGTTTATGGAGACTCTAAACTGATTGTCAATCAGGTTAGAGGTACGTATAACATTCGACATCAAGATCTCATTCCATACCAAGAAGCAGCAGTCAAACTGGCAACATCATTCAAAGGTTTCTTCATTGAACATGTACATTGAGTATGTAATATAGAAGCTAATGCACTCGCTAATCTAGCAGCAGTATTAGTGATTCCTATAAAAAGACAATAGATGATCGTCATCACTAACAGGAAGTCTTTCTACGTCAAGAATAATTTGCACCTTGAATATAGTAATTCAGTCGAGATTTGCACTACTAGTAAAGACTGGAGGGCTTCTTTTTTCGACTTTGCGGTACATGACATCTTACCTGAAGATCCCAAAGAAGCAACGACAATCCATCGACGGTCACTCCGATTGAAATACAATCACACCTCCAAAATACTCTATCGACGATCATTTAATGGTATGCTTCTACGCTGTCTTACAGGAGATGAAGCAAAAAAGATACTATGTGAAGCTCATAATGGTGTCTGTGGTGCACATCAGCCTGGTCCTAAGCTACAGGATCGGATCCGACGTATAGGATATTATTAGCCTACTATGGTGTCAGATGCCATTGAATATTCAAGGAAATATCGAGCATATCGAATCCATGCAGATTTTATCCACCAACCATCAGAGTTCTTACATCCTACTGCAGCATCATGGCCCTTTGAAGCTTGGGGCATGGATGTTATCGGCCTTATTAATTCACCTTCATCTCGAGGACATCGGTTTATATTAGCTATAACCGATTACTTCTCAAAGTGGACAGAAGTTATACCCTTAGCCGAAGTCAAGACAAGCAGTGTCATCAACTGCATCAAACACCATATGATATACAAATTCAACGTTCCTCGGTGAATCATCCATGACAATGACCTCAATTTGTCAGTCAAAAGTTCACTCGATTCTGTAATAACAATCGAATCAATAATGTTGCTTCGACAGCATATAATCCCTCGGCTAACAGTCTGGTAGAAGCATTCAACAAAACAATCATCAAGCTTCTCAAGAAGTTTGTTTCTACCAATAAATAGAACTAGAGTGAAAAGCTTAGAGAATGTCTATGGGCTTACCGTACTACTATACGCACTCCGACTGGCTGTACACCTTTCTGTTTGGTGTATGGATGCGAAGTTGTCCTACCATTGGAAATTCAAATCCTATCACTGAGAATTGCTATTGCCAATGAGCTTACAATAGAAAACAATGATCGTCTTCGACTTCAGGAGCTTGACGCACTTGACGAGAAGCGGCTAGCTCAACAACACATCAAGCTATATTAAGCCCATATCTCAAAAGCCTTCAACTGTAAAGTTAAAGTACGAACATTTCAAAAAGGCGAACTGGTCCTTTCTGTCAGACGTCCTATGACAATGAAACACATGAGCAAGGGCAAGTTTGAACCAAAGTAGGAAGGTCATTTTGTTGTAATCAAAGTTTTCTCTAACGGAGCTTAATTATCAACTAACCGGAAAGGATGGTCGAATCGCTATGATGCCTATCAACGGTAAATTCTTGAAAAAATATCATGTTTAAAAATGTGTATGATGTATCTACTTCAAATCATTCAAAATTTCCAACGGAGTCAGCTTATAACATCTACTACATCATTACAATCATCATCTTTTGAAACCTAGCTGTTTCAAAAGATATCCTGTTCTCGAGTCCCAGTTGACCCAAGGATAAACAACATATATAAGAATTCACATCCACATTTACCTCTAAATTCTATTATCTACATCAACAATTTATCACGTCCATATTACCTCTGATGATGTCATCCCAGAAATGACAATATTCTGAAATTATATTCTGTCATGTCCACATTACTCTAAACAAATATAATGAGTATTATTATTTTCATGAGACATGTCACGTCCAGTACCTCTGGACATGTCTTAAACTTATCTATTGCTTGTATCTCAAATAGATACCACTTAAAAATCAGTCATTTAGCGATGGACAGATCCGTCGGTAATCCGTCGCAAATTGTCATTAGTGACGGATTAGCAACTAATTTTTGCTAATAATGTCCGTTGGTATCTACCTCGTCGCTAAAAACATCCATCGCTAAATAGTCAAAATTTGGTCTAAGCATCAACTAAAAGGTGACGGACAAGCGACGTCCCTTCGCGACCCCTTATCAACGACTTAGCGACGGATAGGTTCGACGGATTCATGACATTTTCATCCGGTGACTTAGCGATGACCTACCGACGTAT